>LNAC01000092.1:4798375-4925367 GCA_002007465.1 Ailurus styani | reverse complement strand
AGAGAGAGAGGGGGAAGCAGGCTCCCCGCGGAGCAGAGAGCCCGACGCGGGCCTCGATCCCAGGACCCTGAGATCATGACCTGGGCCGAAAGCAGAGGCTTTAACCCACTGAGCCACCCAGGCGCCCTCACTTTTCTTTTATGTGTACACACACACACACACGCACACACACACACACACATTTATGCGTGTGTGTGTATTTGTATGCCAGTATGTGTGTATGCATATGTACATGTCTATATGTATACACGCACACACACAAATTACTACATGGAAATAGCATCGTAAATAGTGTTGTTTTTGAATAACAATAAGTGACATCTCCTTGGTTTTATTTCTCACTGCCTTAGGAGTCACAGTCTACATTAAAATGTTGTCAGTGTATGTGGCAGGAATGTGTCCCTATTGTGTCTATAAAGTATAGTATAGGGAAAACAAGTTGGCAAATGTGTAGCTCATTAGTTCATGCAGCTGAGTGACTATTTCATTCATTTACTACTTCATCTTGGTTTGTTTTATGTTTTGTTTTATTTTTATTTATTTTTTTCATTTAGAATTGGCCTAAAAATTCATGAAGCTTCATTAACTTACCTTATTATCTATATTGACTATCCTATTCCAGGACACCTCTGGAGACCGAATTGCTGTCTTCTTAAAGGTGTTTAATATTACACTATATATTTCCTTTTAGAAATGTAATTCATTATGTCTGAAAAATTCGGAAAGATGCCTGGTTCTCTAGTATATTTACACTAGATACACTAGATTACACTAGATCACACATTTCATATCAGGACCACAGGGACATAAATTAAAACATACAAAAATTCAAACACCTTTTTTTTTTTTGCTACCTTTCATAAAGATGTGCACCCTCGGGTAATGAATGATATGCCGACCTTTTCAGAATTATAGCCAATGACCACAGAAGCTGCCTTTTTTGTTGTTGTTGTTGTATATTCCAATTACACTATGAGTATTCTTAAATCTAAATGATGTACATCCCTATATGCCCCTGGGAATTGCTATGTTCACTCATGATTCAGCCTATAACCCATTTCTTTTTAAAGTCCAGTCTACTGGTTCTGCTCTCTTGTTAGTTAAGGGAATGTAATAATATCCAAAGAGGAGAATACTTTACTTTCATTCTTTCAACTTATCATTCATTCCCTCATTCATTCATTAAGTATATTTTAAGTATTTACTGTGCACCACTGTGATAAGAAGTTTACAGTTCAAAGCAGCCATTCTCATCAAAGGTATTGGCATACATTTAGGACCAGGGATCAGTGTGGGAAGAAGTGCAGGAGTAGCTTAGTACTGGGCAAATGCTAAAAATGGGAGTAGGAAGGTAGGCAATACCACCTCTCTCATCTCTGGGTGAAAGGAGATAATTGAGAATACCTTTTCAAATTCATATAAATACTAAGGTTTTTTGGATTTTTTGTTTTGTTTTATTTTGTTTAGCACTATGAGTGATTTTATATGGAAGAAAGATGAAGTTGGGTAAAGACAATGTATTTTCCCCCTCATTTGTTTGGTTTTATTGCTAACTTTAAAACATTCACTCTGCATCATCCATCTGCTCAATATTACCTTGACCACATTGTTCTTACTTACACATTCAATTTCAAAGTATGTTTCATTGTCTAAGCATTCTCCTCTGTCCCCATTATTTAACATCGTTTAATACCTATTACTAACATTATTAAACATCCCATTATTTAACACCTACTCATCATTCATGTCAAAGTAATTTCACAGAGGCAGTGATTTTTATATAGGCTGCTAAAGAAAATCTGGATTTGAAATCATGGTTATCTGGGACATGGAAGCTTTACACAGGCACAGAAACAAGCCTCACGTGGAGCATTTACTGACTCATCCCAACTAGAGTGTCACGATCATATTAGGGAAGGTCATATTAGGAACAAATCAGGAATATGGAGGATGGGTGAGCTGATGACATGCCATAAAAATTTTTAATTTGATAATTTTTAAGTGTAATTCATGTTAGATAGATAGAAAAAGGAGACAGTTAATTGGAATAGCAATCCCAAGTCTGTGTCAACTCTTCTATATTCACAATACCTTGTTTCTAAAATTTTAATTTTTAAATATGCCAAAATAAAAGTATCTTACTATTTTAACATCTTTTCTCATTGCCTTTCTCATTTACTGGTCTCTAAAATATTGTGTGCAGATTTTGCTTCTTTCCCTCACTCAATAATTGCTTTGAATAAGCAACATGATATTCAATGCCTTTACCTAATAAAGATAATGAGCAAAAGTAAAATGCAAACAACAACAGCTGATGCAATGGTGAATCATCCAAATGCCTGATTTTCTTGACTTAAACCTGCTGCTGCTATAGAAGCAACTATTAGCACACTGACAGATGGTGCCAGAACCCATTGTTTCCTTTAGTCTCTCTCTCAGTCTCCTTTCTCTTCCCCCTCCGTTTCTGCCTCTCCATTTATGACAATGTCACTGTGCTTGGAAGTGTTAATTTTTGTTGAGCATTACAATAACATCAAAACTCATCACAGTTGGGTATTTCGTTGGCTGGTAAACAGCCAGGAAAATAGATGTGGTCTTTGAACATTGACTGTTTCTTTCTTGTCACATATGCAATTCTCTTTGCTCACCAGAGAAACTGAGCTTTTGCATCCATTGCAATAAGTCACAATAAATGTATTTTGTGTTTCCCTCACAACTGCTATACATTTTTTTTCTTTCTAGGATTTTGATTAAAGGAAAATTGGGTGCTTTCTATTCAGTAAAAGATGTTTCCTTTCCTGGAGATATTCCTTCTCCATCAAAATACTATTACTACTACAGCTATTACTACTAATCAAGCTACTAATAATAAAACAACCCTAAAACTTAAGAACTTGGTAAATTTCACACATATTGGCTCACCAATTCAATGTTCCCACTGTCTCTGTAGACATTATATTCCTCTGCAATTATTCCTTCAGTCTGGGAAATAAGTATAGAAATATTGAGGGGCACCGGGATGGCTCAATCAGTTAAGCCTCTGCTTCAGCTCAGGTCAGATCCCAGGATCCTGGGATTGAGCCCCATGTCAGGCTCCCTGCTCAGCTGGGAGCCTGCTTCCCCCTCTCCATCTGCTGCTCCCCCTGCTTGTGCTCTCTCTCTCAAATAAATACATAAAATCTTTTAAAAAATAAATATTTCATTTCTCTTCATAGCAACACATTGTCAAAGATTTATTTTCTGAAAGTCTAAGTTTAAATTCATCAATATAAAATCTACATGCAGGAATTTCTGTTATCGATATGGTTATAAGTTTTCTCTTGCTGCTATAACAATCAACACATATTTGGTGGCTTAAAACAACACAAATTTACTATCTGAAAAGTCTGGAGTTCACATTTCCAAAATGGGACTCAGTGGGCTACAGTAAAGGTGTTGGTAAGGCTATGTTCCTTCTGGAGGTTCTAGGTGAGAACCATTTACTTGCTTTTTATAGTTTATCGAGTCTGCCTGTTAGCCTTGGCTCATAGCTTTCTTCCATCTTCAAAAGCCAGCAATGGAGAGTGGAGCCTTTCTCACCGCATTCCACTGATACATACTACTCTGTATCCCTCTTCAAATTTATAGAACCCTTGCGATTATATTTAAATCACCCAGATAATCCAGCACAACGTCCCTGTTTCAAGGTCTGATGACTACTGACTTTAATCCCATCTATACCTTTAATTTCTGCTTGCCATGTAACATAACACAGGTTCTGGGAATTAGGATATAGGAATCTTTGGGGGGTGTCATTATTCTGTTTACTACTATGGTTAAGGGAAGAAAACTGGTATCCACACATAAACACACATACATAAAATATACTATGCAAATACACAAAGGCACTGAGTTGAAGGGTCAGCAATAGGAATTTCTGGATGGTGTAGTTTGTCTAAACCAGCAATCTCGAGCTCGTTTGTGTACATCAAATCTTGTTGCACTAACAATTTTTTTAAAGATTTTAGTTATTCCACAGAGAGAGCAAGAGAGTACAAACAAGGGGAGGAGCAGAGGGAGAGGGAGAAGCAGACTCCCCACTGAGCAAGGAGCCTGAAGCATGGCTTAATCCCAGGACCCTGAAATCATTACCTGAGCCAAACGCAGTCGCTTAACTGACCCAGCCACCCAAGCACTCTGTACTTAAAATTTTAATTGTCTTTTTTTTTTAAGATTTTTATTTATTTATTTGACAGAGAGGGAGAGAGAGCACAACCAGGGGGAGTGGCAGAGGGAGAGGGAGAGGGAGAGAGTGAAGCAGGCCCCCCGCTGATGCTGGGCTTGATCCCAGAACCCAGGGATCATGACCAGAGCTGAAGGCAGGTGCTTAACTACTGAACCACCGAGGTGCCTCGATTTTAAGTGTCCTAATACCCTTTTTGTCCTCTGATCTTCACAGTAATACCGTGTCTTGGTGGGACAGATACTAGCACATTCTACTAATAAAGAATTATTCATAAATTGTTAAATATTTCATAAATAGTCTTTTTACTACCAAATTAGGTTTCTTCAATTGTTAGTCACTAAAGGCAAATTTACCTCTTAAGTAGTACCTCGACAGATTTCTGTTAACTGGATATTTAAGCTTATTTACTTTTATTATGTTCACTACGAATTTGCCTTAAACAGAAAACTTGCTTGTATGGCACTTAAGAAGATATGGCTATAAGAAGGAGGATTTTTCTGACACACAGGCATCTTCCCCTTGCCTAAGGAGTAGGCTAACATGGTAAAGTCCATTCAGGTCTTGTGTATTTAGGAATATATCTTTAGTTTAATAAAGCTTTCCCAAAACATTGTAGGAGATTTTTTTTTTTTTGTATCTTTGACTCTAAAACTAATTATGCAGGACTCCCTTGTGAGATTAGGCACATTCACACTCCCTGATTTATACCCCACCCTCTATTGCTCTCCTTCCTTCCAGTCCCCAAGGGTGTCCTATCATACTCTTTCACTCGACTACCCTTCTCAGGGCCTGCTGAGAACAACCCTGCTTCATACCCCTAGGTGTTCTCATATTGTCTGTCATACGGATGGCATACATGGTTCCTCATGACAGCTTTAATAGTCAAGTAATGCTATCATTTCATGTAATCCCCTGTACATGCCAAGCATTCTGTCTTTATCCTGTCCATTCTTCTTGTGATTCTCTGTTCACTTTTTTTCCCCGCCTAACATCACTGTATCTTTCAAAAATGAACTCTGCCTCTTTTGGAAAGCATCGTTGCCAGTTCCTAAACTTCAAGCTGAAAATTTCCTTCTTTAGGTGTCTTTCCTGGGTGTCCCCATGGTAACCCTGCAGATACCACTGTTAGTCTAGTAAACTCCATATTGCCTCCTATAAGCTGCACATCACAGTCATTAAGAGAACTGGATCTCAAGTCAGACTGTTATAAATTTCAGCTGAGCCACAAATCAATGTAAATTTGTTAGGATGCTAACTTTCTGTGTGTCCCAATGTTCTCATTTTTCAGGTGGGGACTATAATGTTTCCAACCTGGTAGAGTGACTGTATGGATTAAATTAATTTAGATAGGCAGTATGCTCAGAACAGTAACTAGCATGTAGTGTATATTAGAGAATAATAAGTACAGTAGAAAAAAAAATAAAGAAGTGCAAGAAGATGAAGAGTGCTTCTGGACATGAAGAGAGTGATGTCGACTTAATATAAGGTAGTTAGGGCAGACCTGAGTGAAAGATGACTTTGATGAAGACTGAAGACAGTGAGGGAGCAAGCCATCCAGTTATCTGGCGAAGGAAGAACATTTAAGGAAAAGGGAATAATCAGTGAAAAATCCATCAAGGAAGAGCTTTCCTGACGTTTTCTGAAAGTAGCAAGAAGGTCACTCTGTCTGGAATGAATGAGAAAGGAAGTAGTAACAGGTGAGGTTAAAAGTGTAATGTCGGGCGCCTGGGTGGCTCAGTGGGTTAATGCCTCTGCCTTCGGCTCAGGTCATGATCTCAGGGTCCTGGGATCGAGGCCTGCATCGGGCTCCCTGCTCAGCGGAGAGCCTGCTTCCCCCTCTCTCTGTCTGCCTGCCTCTCTGCCTCCTTGTGATCTCTCTCCCTCTGTGAAATAAATAAATAAAATCTTTAAAAAAAAAAAAGTGTAATGTCGCCCAGATTATACTGGACCATTTTAGAGAATTTAGCATCTTCTCTGGGATAAATAGGGAACCAGGGACAGGATTTGAACAGAGCAGGGACACACGCCTGACTTACAGCTGAAAAATGTCAGAGTAGAATTTTGAGGTGAGAGTGTGGGTAGGGACCAGGTGTGGGAGCAGGCAGTTGATTAGAGAGACCCTGCAGTCATCCTAACCATAAAAGAGGGCAGGTGGGACCAGGGCCCAATTTGAAGTGAACAAGGTGGGAAGCTTTCATATTCTGGATCCATTGTAAAAGGTGAATGAACAGAATTTCTTGACCCATACAATGTGGATTTTGAGAGAATTCATGGATGAGTCTTAGGTTTCATTTTGTTTTCCACAGAGAAATTGGAAACATTGATTTTCTTTCGTATGAATACCATGAGTAGACCAAATCTGGGGAAGAGGGAGGAGGTTAGGAATTCAGATTTGGCTATATTAGGTTTGAGAATGGAGATACAAGTCTGGAGTACAAAGGAGATAAAAGGTCTATGCTAGAGAAAAAAAAATTAGGAGATTTAAGGCTATGAACTGTCCAAAAGCTAAAGCCAACAATAGAAGTATGAAGAAAAGAAGAGGAACCAGCAAACAGTCAGCCAGTATGTTCTGTAAAAGAGGTCTAATGTATGAGGGTTTAGAATTTTTTCTTGCTCTCTGCCAGGGGACAGTGCACCTTACTTCAAACATGCAGTATTTTTTTTCCTTTATACCATACTTGAAAGCGTAATAAAATCCATGTCCTGTTTCTCTTTTTCCCTTTTTAACATTAGTGCTTGATATAATGCCTAATATATACTAGACATGTAAATATATAATAAGTGCATCATGGCTAGTGTCTCCAATGTGATAGCATAGACAACTGGGGTTGGATTTTGCTCTGAGTGCTCTGAGGGTCCTGCTCTAATTTTTTTAAATAAATAAGAAAGACCTTCATTGGTTTTCACATTCATCTCTGCTTTTAACTAGATCTGAAGCCTAGGCTATCTGCCCATTTGCTTCAAGTGTCCACATTACATACTAGCAAGGAAAAGTCAATGCAGAACACATCACAAGGCAGAAAAAGAACTTTCCCCCCCCACCCCAATCTAGATATATTTATCCAAATGCAGAGGTTCTAGATTAACAAAGTATTTCCAAGTGGTTTCTCCAATTGGGCAAATCAATAGCGGTGGTGAGGGGGGGAGTGATGGAAAAAGCTATCCTGATACACTTCTTGACAAAACTATTTTACAGTGCCCAGTTCTACCACCATATCAAGATGGTAAAATAGACATGATGCCAGAATTGGAGTTAGAAGAATTGGGTTAAAATCCTACTTAAGAGGACTTGAATGAATTATTAATTTTCTCTGATCAACTAAGACAGGATAGAGCAAGAGGTAACACTATGAGGTCTGACCTGAGGACAAAGTTTAATACATGGCTCTCTCTCACTTGCACAGTCTCTGGGATACAGTTTGCAGCTATGTGCTATTTAACTTCTCTTTCCTTTTTTCACCTATCAAATGAATATAACAATAGGACCCACTCTAATGGTTTCCTAGGAGTATTAGATAAATTAGTACTCCAAAAACTTAGAACAGTATCAGCCATTAATAAAGTATTCATTAAATATTAACTATAATGATAAGCATATAAATGAACTTCTGAGATTAACCCATAGAAGCACAGAATTCGGGCGCCTGGGTGGCTCAGTGGGTTAAAGCCTCTGCTTTCGGCCCAGGTCATGATCTCAGGGTCCTGGGATCGAGGCCCGCATCGGGCTCTCTGCTTGGCAGGGAGCCTGCTTCCCCCTCTCTCTCTCTCTCTGCCTGCCTCTCTGCCTCCTTGTGATCTCTCTCCCGCTGTGAAATAAATAAATAAAATCTTTAAAAAAAAAAAAAAAGAAGCACAGAATTCAAGTACTAAAAACAAAGACGATTTGAAACAAACAGAAGCCCTGTATTAGAAAAACAGTTTGGGAAACTATATTACAAGGTTTCTGGGAGCTACACTTCATACATGTGAATTTTCTGGATTTAAAAACCTTTTCCTTTAATTGTGCAAAATATACCATATAGCTGTAAAGATATATATGCAAATAGAAAAACAATTTAGGAGAAAGGCACACTTAACATGAAACTAGTAGAGCAGAAATACATTTAGTGCATCAAATAACTGAAAGGAAGTGTTGTTTTATTAGAGTGCCTCTAAAAGCCATTAGACTATTTAAAGACGGTTCATTTCTTTAAGTGTACAGAGACTGATGCACTACGGAAAGTTCAGGCAAGCCTCTTCAACCACTTTTCTAATGCCACTTTTATTTCTAAATAGATTATTTTCGGGATAAAACCAGGGGCTTAAAAGCCATGTATTAAAACCTTTTGGCTGATAAGATTAAGGATTTTCCTTAAGATAAAAAGGAGATTATTCCAAAATATTGGAAATATATTTCAAAATAAAAGAGTTATTGCTGTCATAATTTTTGTGGGTACTGCACCTTGGCATATCATGCTTTATTTTTTTTAATTTATTTTTTTCTGAGGTTGAATACTTCTTGTTTAAAAATCTCTTTGTAGTCAAAGAAGTAGAATAAAAAATGTCTCCAGTCAATTTGTAAGAAGAGCAACTGAGAGGTATGTTGAAATCTAAATGACAGATGATCAGGAACAAAAAATGTATGACTAGACCTACTAAAACAGTCTGCCATCACGGAGGGCCTCAAATGTGTGTGAACATTAGCCCAGATCACAAAGAGGACCTGTTTTGTAACACTATTTAAGTGCTCAGGGATGGCAAGTAGAATGTTGTGGAAACAATAATTATTATAAGTGAGAGTCCTGGTGTAATAGGTCCATTTAAGTTAAATCAGTATCACTAGTAGTGACATGGGTGTTAGAATTTAACAGTTCAACTTCTAGAAGTCATCTGGTGGGTGACTTAGTCAATTGCCCTGGGGCTTAAGGCAGGACTCAAATTTAATGTGGAAAAACTCCTGAAGAAGAAGGAAACAAAACACAAGCCCAGTTTGAAAGTCTGAATGAAGATGGCAGGGGTGAACCCCTGGTGAGGGAGTGAAATCTGGAAGGGCGAAATGATAAGTATGAAAACTATAACTTTGTTAGGTTGTCAGTGTCTATGACCTACACCAGTGCAGTGGAGTGGTAATTCAGCTTGAAATAATGCTGCCAGATCTGTCAGGGTTGGTTAGGAACCTAGATTGGACTGATTCAGAAGGTAAGAATGAAGTAGCAATTGAAGCAAGAGAAAGAAAGAACACCAACTGAGATGATATACCTGGGTCAGTGCTATCTTCATATTATCCATGGGTAGCTTTCTATGCAATATATAGTCACTCCACTCCCAACCTTTGCAATGTATAGCAGTTAGATCACAAAAGACAACAAGATATTACAGCCAAAATAATTAGAATATTCTGACCAGCTCATTTAACATTTCTGCTCTTTCAACTGTGATGAGAAATGTAATGATCTAATTGAATTGGGTCAGATGCTATTAATGTAAAGGGATAGTAAACTTTTTAAAAATATTTTATTTATTTGACACAGAGAGAGAGACAGCGAGAGAGGGAACACAAGCAGAGGGAGTGGGAGAGGGAGAAGCAGGCTTCCCACTGACCAGGGAGCTTGATGCAGGGCTCAATCCCAGGACCCTGGGATCATGACCTGAGCCAAAGGCAGATGCTTAATGACTGAGGCACCCAGGGGCCCTGGGATAGTAAACTTTAAGAGCCCTTCCAACTCTCAAATTCATAATTTCCCAATACTCTGAATGCACGACCCTCTCTCCTTCCCTTGCCCTGGTCAGAATATGCTTTCTCTTTGCCAAACTGAAATCTGCAGTCATAATCATATGGGTAGTCACAGCCAAGGCATCCCCAGAGAATCTGGCCATCACAGGAACAGCTGCCCTCCTGACTATACACAGAAGCTAGGCAAAGCTGAAACCGTTCTGCTTGGATTATTTTATTTATTTATTTACTTACTTCTTATTTATTTATTTATGTTGGCTTAAGTGCCTCATGAGCCAATGTGAGATAATCCCAATGGACAGAGGTAGGTGGGAAATTATTCTTTCCACCTAATGGAGCAAATCCTGGCTCTGCTTGTCCTCTTTATTGTAATTAGGGTGGTAGAAAGATAACTAAACTAAAATAGCACTTGTCTAAATAGTGAGTCCTTCCAAATCTCCAGTGTTATGGGGAGGAAGTGTACTTCACTAGGCAAAAATAAAGGAGTCTGGATTCAGGCCATCCGAGTGTGAATACTACGTCTACTTCATTTACGTATATAATGTTTGTCAAGTTATTTAAACTCTCTAAAACTCAGTTTTCTCATTGGAAAATGGGAAGTCATTATAACAACTGCCTTATGAAGTTATTATCAGTCCCTAAAGGGTCAGTACTTGATAAACACGCTCAGCACAATGCCTGATACAGGATACACACTCAACTAATGTTTTCTCTTACTACTGTGAGTCACCTGCATGTAGTCATCTCATCCCTGGATGGTTATGAGTTGAGAATATTTGGAATGTGGTAGTGAATACCAGAGGGTAAGCTTGAAGAAATACTGCATCAGTGTAAGTTTAAGTACCTACCTAAGTTTCAGCTGTATTGTTTTATTGTAACACACGTGATGAGAAATTTGGTTCCTCCAAGAGTTTATAAAAGTCCTTGAAAAGATAAAGACTTAGTGTGTACATTCACATAGCAGACAATGGATAATTAATTGTTGAATCGGGCAGTTCTGTATAACTGACCTATAAAATTGAGAGAATCCAGGTTAAATAATGTAAATGATATCAACTGTTAAAAGAAAAATTAAGAACTGTGACCATTATGTATTCTAATAGCCTTTGGAAAAAAAAAGTATTTACACATGACTTTGGAAAATAGATTTTTGAAGAAGAATAAAGCACTTGGTAAACATGAAGTGGTACATAAATGCTGGAAATATGCAAAATTTACAAAGGAATATTTTGAGTAGTCTCTGGTCTATCGACAATACACATCATTATGCATTTATAACATAATGGTGCTTTCATTAAACACCTGACTTCTCTGAAAAATGACAAAATTACAAGGTTAAACTCCCAGTGTGGAGTAGATCTGATGATGTGTACTAATTAACTATTTTTTTTAATCAGAGCACTAAAAAAGAAAGAAATGGAAAAATGTCCTGCCTGGTTTTCAATTAGTGTATTTTGCTCGTTGCCATTTGTTCCCAATTGTCTATTTTAACTAAACCTTGAATTTTCCCTTGTTGACTTTTTTTTCTTTAATGCTGTTCTAAATTAACCTCTTCTCTTCTGTTGTTTGCAACATAGCAAACTGTTTGATATGAGACAACTAAATAACTTCATTTAGGAAAAACTGGAGTTATTCACAGCTAGTCTAAACAAAATCACAAATGATTGTGCAATGGAAATGCACTTTATTTGCTGTAACATTTTCATTAGGTTGAGATTTGAATCAAATTGAAAATCAAAGAATAAGACCTGCCTCGTATAAGCAAAGATCATTTCTATTGCAGTGACTATTACCCCTTTCCCTGTCATCTTTTCTGGCTAATATAAAATCATGTACTGTTGTACATAAATGGGGATTTGTAAAATTGCTAAGCTTGTTAACAGTAACTACTTTCTTAGCTTGAAATCAACCAGCATTTACTTCGTTTTCCCTGACTATAATTTTGAAGTATTCCTGTCATTTGGTAGGAGAGGATTTGGATGGAAAAGTCTCAGAAACTGGCATCATATTTTGTGTTTTACATTCTCTTTGACATAATGAACATTTCCCCTTCTTTTGCTGAAATCAGCACTGGGAAAGATCAAATACAGCCGTTTTTATACGGTTTAAAATTGCCCCTGTCGTTACCTTGTCAGTTACATGAGCCCTTCAGGGTGCAGGGCTGCGGAAATCCTTCAAGACGAATTTGTTAGAGGTACCGCTGAAGAAGACTGTTTATAAGACCTGAAGATTTTAATCATTAATAAAGACATGGGTAACGTAAGTGTTATTTAATAATGGCCAGAAAGCAGAGCTGCAGTTTTTCAATGGCCGCTCAAGGACAGTTTAGACGGCTTGGTCATTTTATCACATTTTATATTTATCATCCTCAACTTTTTCTTCCCATGTCAGCCTATACATTTAATAATCTACTCTTAACACATGCATCTCCATTAAATCCTGGATTTACCTTCCTTCTTTTGTCTGTTCCATATACGCTGCCTTTGTTATAACTGGTAGGGAAGAGGAGATTTTGAGACAGAGTGAGGTTGATTCCTGGATCTTCCATTTGGTAGCATTTACTAGTGGTGTGATTTTATGCAAACTCCTTATCTTCTCCAAAGCCCAATTTCTCTCTTTCGTGGGCCTGCACCACACACTCAATAAATGGTAGCATTCCTAGTCACTAAGTCTAATAACAAAAATTCAGAGCTCACTATTGGTTGCCTGCTTTTGAAAATCTACTTTATATAATTCTTCCCAATTAATCTAAACTCACGTTATAGCTGTCACTTTTCAGTAATAACTGTGCATGTTGATTTTTATTTTAATTAATTCTCTATGTCTATATTTCCAAATTTGGTAAAAGGAATTTACACTTAAATGCCTGGATGTTGGGCGCCTGGGTGGCTCAGTGGGTTAAAGCCTCTGCTTTCGGCCCAGGTCATGATCTCAGGGTCCTGGGATGGAGGCCCGCATCGGGCTCTCTGCTTGGCAGGGAGCCTGCTTCCCCCTCTCTCTCTCTCTCTCTGCCTGCCTCTCTGCCTCCTTGTGATCTCTCTCCTGCTGTGAAATAAATAAATAAAATCTTTAAAAAAAAATGCCTGGATGTTGTCTCAAATCCAAATATCAATATTTGATTTTTCTATTCCTAGGTCAATTTGCTTCTGAAGTCCCACATTTATGTTCCAGATATGTCTCTTCTTCACTTTAGGAGTAAAACTTCACATTTTAATTTTTCTTTATATTCTATATTCACTTTATCATGCATGACTCTCCACAGTACCTCTTGGATGGTTATTGAGATTCAATGCTACCACTTGTTCTGGGATCCTGTCATTGTGAGTCACATCTAGAAAAATAATTTTCTAATTTCTCATCTTTATCTCATTGAATTTGCTCTGCATTCAAACACTAGGCCACTTTTGCCAGTTAACCACTTTCATTATTTAATTCTTTCTCAGTATCTATTATTTATAACCATGACAATATTTAATTTTTAAGAACAATTATTTCATAATACCTTAATGTGTTCATTCAGAAAATTCCTTTTAAAGACTGCTATGTGTCAGTGCCAAGGCATAAAAGGATGAGTAAGATACAGTTTCTGATTTAAAGAGCCCATAATTTTTTAGGGAAGATCAATGATTGCCCAGATAATTAAAATGTAATGTATAAAGTACTATGGGAGCACCTCAAATGTGAAGATGAACTCATCGTTCCCATCCAAATGTAGCTCTCACTATTAAATTATATTTGTTTTCTATTTCTTCATATCCATGCATGAATTAAAAATCCTAACTCCATGGGCTCCTGAGTGGCTAAGTCGCTTGAGCGTCCGACTCTTGGTTCGAGCTCAGGTTGTGATCTCAGGGTGGTGGGATCAAGCCCCATGTCACATGCTCTCTCTCTCTTTCTCTCTCAATAAATAAAAAAAAATCTTAAAAGAAAATACTAACTCCAGAATCTCTACCATATTTATTTTAAGCTACAATTTATTGTTTTTAAAAATTTATTTATTTATTTGAAAGAGAGAGCAAGAACAGGAGAGAAAGAGTGAGCATGAGTGGCAGCGGGGGGCGGGGGGAAAGGGGAAGGGCAGAAGGAGAGGGAAAAGCAGACTCCTGCTGAGCAGGGAACCTGACTCAGGGGTGGGGAGGCTTGATCCCATGACCCCAGGATCATGACCTGAACCGAAAGCAGACACTTAACAAGTCGAGATACCCAGGCACCCCTTAAAATATGATTTATTGACTATTTATAATAAACTAGATATTAAGTCCTTCCATACCTTAAATAATTTCATATTCATAATAACCTTAAGAAATACATATCTTTTAGGATAGATAGGGAACCCAAAACAATGGAAGTGTCTGATTCAAATTCAACCAGGCAATATATCCCAGAAATTAAATTCAAACCTAAGGCTACCTAATTATAAAGCTCAAACTCTTAAAGCCAGCAAAAACTTTCTGACCTAGCATGCCATTGCTATTCAGTCTCTTTTGTACAAGTTCAATCAATTTCACATACCACTCTCTCTGAGAGTTCTGATTTCCGTAAGTGGCATTGATTTCTCTGTTCTCTAACAACTTGCCTTGTATTATTTGGCAGATTTCACAGAGTTTAGTAGGCATAGAACAAGGACTTCACTTGAACATGGAAAAAAACTAAAAGCAGGAGTGAGCCTAGAGCAGCCCCCAAAGCAGGACAAGTACAGAAATAGAGTTGGAGGACTTCACACCCCACCAATGAAGTCAAAAGTAAGTGACTACTGGAAGGCACATGGAGACTTTGGGAGGCTAGAAGCATGAAAGAAAGTTTTCCCCAAAGACCTGAACAGAGGGATAAGGTATTTCCAATGTAAGGAATCTGTGTGGACTAAAACACTAAATCCAAGGACTGAGCTGTAGATTCATCTAGATCAGATGTCAGGAATACTAGAGGAGACATATCTCACCTCAAGGAAATGCAGATGGTAAATACCCAATGACAATATACAGAAGAACTCCCACAGGAAAACAAAACAAAACAAAACAAAACAAAACAAAACAAAACCCCTACATTTAAAAATCTGCCATATCTAAGGGCATTCTACTGCCTGTATTTTACTATAAACACACTCACATCCTAAATCTTGTCCTTTGCTCTTAAACCCTCACTTCCCCACACTTCAAAAATAAACAAAGATCAACTGAGAATGTAAGGATGGGTCTATTTCTGGGTTTTCTATTCTGTTCCACTGATTTATGTGTCTATTTTTGTGCTGGTAACATGTTCTGATTACAAAAGCTTTGCAGTATAACTTGAAATCTGGGATTGTGATACCTCCAGCTTTGCTCTTCTTTCTCAAGGTTATTTTGGCTGTGGTGAGGGAGGGGTGAAATAGCTAAAGGGGATCAAGAGTATACTTATCTTGATGAGTAATGTACAGAGTTGTTGAATCATTATATTATATACCTGAAAATAATATAATAATGCTTGTTAATTACACTTCAATTAAAAAAAATAAGGATCAACCTTGTAGAACAGAGGAAGAGCAGTGAATGAGTAGGGAGGAAAGAACATGGAGAAGACAAAATAAGACTGGAAATGCCACCTCCCTACCATACACTTCTAGACTTGAGTCAGGTTCTAGCTGGAGGTAGAAGAAATTGAGTCTTGGATTTCCTGAACTTTTATTGTCTAAACAAATAAGACTACTCATATTTAAAGATGATCATGTAAGCTGTGAGGTTTGACCTAGATTTCATTCAAGGTTAGGAACCAGTCAACAGAACAAGCTAAAAAAGCAATGGTGAAAAAGAAAGTAGTTTTTTGCTCATACTCCATTTTGTCCAGCTCATTCAACAAATTAGTTATCTTTATTAATGTCTTTAAATGGATAATACATTGAAAGCCCTCTGGCACTTTTATTTTTGATTTTTTTTAAAAAAAGAACATAATATGTACTTTTTTGGCATACCCCACTGAATAGCATAAATTCAATGATTGTGTGTAACTAAAAGAATTTTTCCCCAACAAACTGTATAATCAGTTCACTTTTCAAATTATTCTCTGTCTTAAGTATGTTTCCTTCATTTGTATCCTCTACTTTAATTTTGAGAAACTATGGGGGGCGCCTGGGTGGCTCAGTGGGTTAAAGCCGCTGCCTTCGGCTCAGGTCATGATCCCAGGGTCCTGGGATCGAGGCCCGCATCGGGCTCTCTGCTCAGCAGGGAGCCTGCTTCCTCCTCTCTCCTCTCTCTCTGCCTGCCTCTCTGCCTACTTGTGATCTCTCTCTCTGTGTCAAATGAATAAATAAAATCTTTAAAAAAAAAAAAAAAAGAAAAGAAACTATGGGATATTTTATAATACAGTTCAGTTCCTTAACTAAAAGTCTATCAATTTCCTACTAATCAAAATCATTTTATCTCTTATGACCTAGTTCAAATGCAACCTCTTCCTCACAAAGCTTATTCCATATATTTCTCTTCAGATTTTTCAGGAAAGTCTTTTTAAAAATTTCTTTCTGTTTTCTCTGGGTTTGATGATATGGATAAGGTTACTTGATTTACTTGACTTTGATGAGTTAAAGCTTCTTTACTGTAAAAAGAAATTAAAGAGGGTTGTTCAGAATTTAAAAAGGAATAACGTACATTGTACATTTTTCATTATATCTGCATATGTGATATGAATTTAAAAACAATGATTATTAATGGTATTGCATTATTTTTTCACTGGTGGATTAGATCTATCTAAAATTAAAAAAATATATTTCCTCTAGTGGTGAACTTCCTTGTATAATAATTATTCAGGTAGGCATTAAAAATCAAATTATGAAGCTAAAGAGGAAGACATTTTTAAATTTTTTAAAGTTATATATAAATTCAGAGGTTTCTTGCAAATCTCTACACTTGTAATTATTCTATCATTTATATTCAGAAGTGTGGTATCATAGTCCATTCAGGTGGCTATAACAAAATATCATAGACTGGGTGGCTTATAAACAATAGAAGCTTGTTTCTTACAATTCCAAAGCCTGGGAAAACTGAGATCAAAGCACTGGCAGATATGATGTTTGGTGAGACCTACTTTCTGGTTCATAGATAGCTATATTTTGTTTTGTCTTCACATGGTGGAAGGGATAAGAGAGTTCTTTGGGGTGTCTTTTACAAGGGGTCTAATTTCATTTGTGAGGACTCTGTCCTCATGACCTAATAATGACCCAAAGTCCCCACCTCCTAATACCATCACACTAGGGGTTAGGATTTCAACATATGAATTTTGAGAGGGACACAACTATTCAGGTTATAGAATGTGGGGGTGTCTGCAAATACTGTTTGTGTATAATGCTTTATTTTACTGTCTTCTAAATAGATTCTCAAAATCCTATAAAAATTTTGTTAAAATCCAATATAGGAGGTTTAAAATTTTTTTTCATTTATTTATTTGAAAGAGAGAGTAGAGAGAGTGAGAGAGAGAGAGAGCATGAGTGAAGGGAGAAGCAGAGAAAGAGAAAAAAGCAGACTCTCTGCTGAGCAGGGAACCTGATGCGGAGCTCAATCCCAAGACCTTGAGACCATGACCTGAGCAGTAGGTAGATGCTTAACCAACTGAGCCATCTAAGTGCCCCTCAATATAGGAATATTTTTAAAAAGCAAGCAAAATTACACCTGAAACCAATTTTACTATATATGTTAACTAACTAGAATAGAAATAAAAACCTGAAAAAATGAAGAAAATTGTTACCACAATGCAAATATGAGTTAATGAGAGACTTCAATCATTTTTAAGTTAAAGTATATATTCAAAAGTGCTATTCAATTAGGTATTGACCACTAATTTACAGTATTGGATCTTTCTATAACAATGTAATGTGTAACAGAAATATATTCAAATACACTAAATTATAATATTTTAATTATAATATATAAGTGCCATGATACAAATTATATATTTGTATAACATTATATTTAATAATGTTTTTACCCAGTAAATTCTCATACAATTCAACCAGATAGATGCATTGATACCTTTTAGTGAATGAATCAATTAGGTTAGGTTACATAGTTTTTTTGAAAACACACAGATAATAATGTGGATAGAGTTCAAATCCTTTCCTTTTGATCACATATCTATCCCATCCTTATTGCTCTAAGAAGAAAGTCACAATCGCCTTCATGTGTGATTATGGTGCAGTTAAATCCTAATTATGTTCTAAGAATCCTTGTATATAAAGGTTTATTTCTTATTCTTGGATCCTCATGTCCTTTGGAAACTCATAAAGGTCTGTGAATCCCCTAAAAGTTTCCCCTGAAGTTACTCTCTATATGATCAATTTGGGGCCTTTGCTGGGCTTCTTAGCATCTTTATACCCCTTGTGGTAGATCAAATAATGGCCTCTTGAGGATGACCATGTCCTAAACTATAAAACCTGTGAAGATGATATTATACATGGGAAAGGGACTTGGCAATGTGATTAAGTTATGAATCTTGAAACAGGTGGGTTATCCTGCATTATCTAAGTGCGTCCAGTGTAATCACAAGGGTCCTTACCAAAAGAAAGGTAGTCAGTCAGAGTGAGAAGGAACCATGGCCACAGAAACCAAGGTTGGAGTGATTCTGTTGGGATGAAGGGGACTTGGATGAGAAAAGACTGGCAGATGTCTCCCCAGAACTGGAAAGGGCAAAGAAACAAATTCTCTTCAAGAGCCTCCAAAGTGTCAATGTCTTGATTGTAGCCTAGTGAGACTAATTTTGGACTTTTGACTTCCTGAACTATGAGATAATAAACTTATGTTCTCTTAAGCCATCCTAAGCTTGTGGTAATTTGTTCTGCAGTAATAGAAAGCTAGTACATTGCTTAAACACTATATGACAGTTGGTATTTTTCTTGTTTTCCTGAGAAGTAAATTCAAAATATTCCACTTCATTCTGTAAATAGCCTATAATTAAGACTGGTTAAGGACTATATCAGGGACTATAAAGTGTCCAAGATTTTACCCTACTAAACTAAAAAGTTAGTTCATAGTTTCATGGCTTCTAAGAGATAATGCAAGACCTCTGGGTCAGAGACAAAGGAATTTATTACTCGCAGCATAGGAGACAATAAAATATCAGCATATTTGCATTGGTTTCATTTGCCTGCAAGTCTCACCAGGGCAAAACAATGAGCCCAGATGGACCGTACTAACACAGTGGGTTTGCATCACAAATGAGGGACCCAGGTCCAAATGCTCAGCACTTTTTGAGAAAACGGCAAATATTGTAGCAAGCTACAATGAGCCAGTCCCCTACCCCTGGAAACAAGTAATTTTGTGGTAGTGATATTGCTGTTCTTTTGGCTTTGTTACTTGGCTATATGACTGTCTACAGAAAGTGCTCAGTACCAGCAGATAGAACGTCCAATGAAATCACATTGTTCACACCACATTTTGTAGTGAGAAGTTTAAATATTGTTTTAGTAAAAAGCTTAATAGATCTTTATTTTTTCTCCTTTTTGTTTATGCCCACATATATAATATATGGAATACGTATATATTGAGAAGCATTTTAATAGTGACTACATTCTTAATTATATATAGTTTTTAGGAAGAGGATAATATCTCATCTGGATTTCCCTTGATTATTTACTGAAATCCATAAATCGATCTCATCCTGCTCAGTAGTGTCTTGGATAGCTTTACTAATGCTCAGCTGTTCAGGGAGCACTTCACCTGCTTACAAGGATAATTTCCATAGGGGTACAGGTATAACTATCAGTAGACTTGAGGGACAATTTGATGAAAGCTACAGATAGCTATGGCATCATAATCTCCAGGAGTCATGTATTGAGGGAGGTCATCAAGAAGATATGACTGCTGGTAAACCCATAGCGGCACCAGAATAATTGGAGTCTCCTCATCCCTTCCTCTGTCCTTGGAATACAGGTTCTGCTTGCCTTGTCCAGGGACTGCCCGATGACCTAACCTTGAGATAGTAATGTGGTGCTGAGACCATCTGGAGGATATATGTGACTAAATCTAATTAAGACCTCTATATAAACTTTCAAGAACTGGTAGGTGGTATGTGGATCTTCTCATCTTGTGCCCACCCAAGCAAGACAAGCCTCGTATGTAAGTTCCCTTGCTTATTAAAGCAGCACCTACCAACCAGGAGTGGCCCGCCTCTCCCTGCCCTCCACTTTCAGTGGCCAGTTTCAGATTTCACCTGGGAGACACTTAAGTACATTGCAAATCAATGTCATGGCTTTTCCTCTTTAACAAAATACGATTTTTACATTTAATTACATCTATTAACTCTCATTAGACAAAACAACATATGAAGGAAAAAATATGTAATGTTAAGAAAAATTTATAGCAAAGTGCATGTCCTACTTTCACTAAATTGATTTTAGCAATTGGTGTTATGTGTCTTAAAATTATTGACAAATGAAAGGATGACTGAGTTAAAAAAGGAAAAGCTGTGAAAAAGCTAATATCACTCAAACTCTGGTGTGGATGACAATAATCTGAGGGAAGTACATTAAAAATTTTAGATGATTCATTGCTTATTTGAGATGTTGATTCAACAGATACCAATTTTAATATTTTTATCAAGTTTCCCAAAGTTTATTATGTCTCTTCTTTAAGATATCTTTTTAATTTGCTTCAGAGAAACTGATTTGATTTTTTGAATTTGAATTGAGTACTGACAGCCTCTGTGAACACATAAAGGCAAAATATAAGATGATTGAGATGGGTATGTCCTCCCACAATTTGTTGTGCAAACAAATATATGAGTTCATCCAGGAACTGTGTGTGAGAGGTGAGCATGCAAGAAAGCTAGTATATGATTATTGTCTAGTGTCCTGTCCAAAAGAGTCAATGGAAGAAGGGAAGAGACCACAGCATCAAGAAACACATAGTAAATGCTGAATTATTGAGGACTGAAGGTGATACATCTGATCTTGACAAGGGTAAGAGATGCCCAGAGATGGGAATTTATGAACAACCTAGGAGAAAGAAGCTGTACTAACCACTTACAGATCCAGAGAGCAGACAGCCATGCAATCTACACCTTATCCCTTCCCCATCTACTAGGAGAGCTGGTGTAACCACGGAGAGGCCCAAAGACCTGCTAATTTCAGGGCATGGGGAGGAAGGTGTGTTTACTGGGAGATTTCTCATAATTAAATAATTATGGATTATCATCCTCAAAAAGATTATCTAATTTTAAAATGAAGACTCTATTTACACTATAAAGAGGGAACAGGATTGTCTGTTACCTAAGAGGTCAGAAAGCATTCCAAAATTTCCATTCAAGGCATGGAGATTACCCCATGAATAAATTTTAAAGTGATTGTGGGAGCCTAAATAAATATATAAATAGAATTGTATTTTCTCATTCGGGGAGTTGTATACTTGAGTTGTGTACTTGTACTGGAGCAATACTAATCTGGCATTATGCTGCTCTTTCTTTTTCAGATGGAAAATAAATTTTATGGCATTCTTCAGAGGTTCTCTTACCTTCAAACACCACTGGGGACCTCTGCTTCCAGTCGCTTGACATGAGCAATGCTTCCTCCTGAATTCCTCCAACCCCACCATTGACCTATGCCTATTTTATACATGATGACACCTTAAGCCTCTTTTTAAATGAGACTTTTCTTACTCCTAGCAAGAAATCCTCTTAGACAGGGACGTTTTCAATATTACTCAAAGACTTCTATCAAAGAGTCCACAATTGGTTCCATACCCACTAGGATTTGTAGGAGATCAGCCTGCTTTCTTTGAGAATTGCCAGACATGCAAGTAAAATTTCTTTTGTCCTCCAAATTTTGGAGAATGCATCTAGGCCTTCTGAATTATCCTGTTTCTTAAATTCTTTGCTACTGACCTTTTCAAAACTCTGAAATCATTCTTGATAGAGTCTGGAATTGACTAATTGACTAAATGTGGTTGAATCTGGTACCTAATATGGCAGCACTTGTTTTTAGACTGAAGGTCTTTTATAAGGAAAAGAAGTTGTTAGTGATACAAATACTTAATGTATTCTCCATATCTTTCTAAATTAATTTCCTATAATTATAATCATAATTATTTCTTGCAGTCACACTGGCATCTCCTGTTCCTAAATGCTCCTGCTCCGGGCATGAGATTTTGATGGTCTTATTTATAATGCTCTTCTCCTAGGAAGACTGTAACCTCCCTAGAGAGGTCTTACCAGACATTTCTTCTCCTCCAGACTTTTTTTTATTCCTGCTCCATTTTAATTTATGGCAATTGTAAGTAGCATTGAATTACATATCCTGTGTTTATTGTTTATTTTCCATCTCATTCACTAGAACAGAATATAAACTTCATAAGAGCAAGGATTTTGTCTTTGTTTATAGCTGTAGTTCCTGTGCATAGAATAATGCCTGGCATAAATGTGATACAATATATTTAATAAATGAACAAATGGTTCAAAAACAGTTTAAATGCATTAACTAATTACTATACTGGAATTCTGGGGGATGAGCATAGATGGGAAGGTTGGTTTAGTGCAAAGATATTCCTAGAAATAGGAATAATTCCAAGATTTAAAAAATGAAGATATGGCAATGGAGATAAAGTGCTATTAGTTCTTCTGGAATTAAAGAAGTGGGAGATAGTTTTACAGAGAAGAAGAGAATGGGAAAGTGGTGGAGATAAAGCAAGGAGTAGTAGAAGCCACACCACAAAAGACTCAGGATGCTATGTATTTATTATGTGAAAATGACAAGGTTTTGAAGCCATCGAAGCTATAGCTAGTGAAGATCTTTAGTAAGGAATGCGACATTATCACATCTATAATTTTGAAAAATGATCTCTATAGAAGGGAGGAGGAGTGACTGAAGAGGAGCCAGACTGGAGTCAGGAAAAGTGATGAGGACACAGAATAGGTGAGAAAGCCTAGATGAATGCACTGGCAGTGGGCCTGAAGAGAAACAAAATAACTGCTAAGATTTTAAGAACATAAAATCTGCAAGACCTTATCACATAATGAACATGATGGAAATGTAAGAGGAATCCAGCATGACCAATTTTACGCTTGGTAATCAACTGAATAAAGGTGCCACTCAAAGAGTTAGGAAATATGGTAGAATAGCAAGGTTTGGGGAAAGATTGGTTTTGTTTTGATAAAGTGAACTCTGAGATGTTTTTGTATTTTTTTAATAAATAAACTTAATTTTTTAAAGATGTTATTTATTTATTTGACAGAGAGAGACAGCAGGAGAGGGAACACAAGCAGGGGGAGTGGAAGAGGGAGAAGAAGGTTTCCCGCCAAGCAGGGAGCCCAGTGCGGAACTGGATCCCAGGACACTGGGACCATGCCCTGAGCAGAAGGCAGATGCTTAATAACTGAGCCACCCAGGTGTTTCAAATAAACTTAATTTTTAAGAGCAATTTTGTGTTCATAGTAAAATTGAGTGTAAACTAAAAAGAGTTATCATATACTTCCTGTTCCCACACATGCACACCCCCCTCACTACTGATACTCTGCACCACAGTAGGACATTTGTTACAGTCAATGAACCTAGAGCAACACATCATTAGCATACAACATCCATAGTTTGCAGAAGGGTTCACTTTTAGTGTTGTATAATCTATGGGTTTTGATAATGTACAGTTACATAGATCCACTATTGTTGTATCATACAAAATAGTTTCCCAGCCCTAAAAATCCTCTGGGCTCTTCCTTCCTCTCCCCTCACACAACCACTGATCTTTTCGCTCTCTCCGTATCTTCTGTTTTTCAGAATGTCACATATCGGGAAACATACAATATAAAGCCTTTTCATATTGGCTTCTTTCACTTAGTAATAAGCATTTAAGTGTCTACCATATCTTTCTATGCCCTAATATCTCATTTCTTTTTAATGCTGAATAATATTCCATTTCTGTATGCACAACAGTTTATTTATCCGTTCACCTGCTAAAGGACGTTTTGGTTGATTCCAAGTTTTGGCAGTTATGAATAAAGCTGCAATAATCATCCGGGTGCAGGTTTCTGTGTAGACATGTTTTCTATTGTTTGGGTTCATACCAAGAACAGAATTGCTGTATTGTATGCTAAGAGTATGTGTAGTTTTGTAAAAAAAAACTGCCAAACTGGCTTTCACATAGTTTCTTTGCTTCTATACCCTGGAAGAAATTTTAGGGAATAATTTCTTCCTTAAAAATATGGTAGAATTCACCAGTGAACCTACCTAGGTTTGCTGCTTTCTGTATTGGAAAGCTCGTAATTATTGACTCAATTTTTTTAACAGATATAACCCTATTCAGATTGTCTGCTTCTTTTTGTTTGAATTTTGGAAGATTGTATCTTTCAAAGAATTGGTCCTTTTCATGTCAAATTTATGTGCATAGTTTTTTATAATATTCCTTTACTATCCTTTTAATGTTCATGAGACCTGCAGTGATGCTCCCTCTTTCATTTCTGGTATTAGTAATTGTGTTCTCTATCTTTTTTTGTTAAGTAAACTGGGTAGAAGCTTATTGATTTTATGAAACTTTTCAAAGAAACAAATTTTGGTTTTGTTGATTTTCTCTATTGATTTCCTGCTTTCAGTTTCATTGTCTTCTGTTTTAATTTTTATTATTTCTCTTCTTCTACTTATTTTTGATTTAATTTGTTCTTCTTTCTCTAGTTCCCCTAGGTGAAAGTACAGTTTATTAATTTTACATCTTTCTTCCTTTGTAATCTATGCATTCGATGCTTAAACTTTGTTCTCAGTACTGCCTTCACTCCATCTCATAGATTTTGATAAGTTGTATTTTCATTTTGATTTATTTAAAAATGTTTTTAACTTTCTCTTGAGATTTCTTCTTTGACTTCTGTGTTATTTAGGAGTGTGTCGAGTAGTCTCCAAGTATTTGGGGATTTTCCAGCCATATTTGTGTTAGTGATTTACAGACACTGTATTATTTATATTTTTAAATTTTTATTAAAAGGAGTTTTAAGCCTCAGAGTGGGTCTATTCTTGGTGAATGTTCCATGTGAGCTTGAGAAGAATGTGTAGGCTGATGCTGCTGGTTGAAGTCATCTATAGATGTCAATTACATTCAGTTGATTGGTGGTGGTGTTGAGTTCAACTGTTCTATTACTAATCTTCTGCCTGTTTTATTATCTGTCCATTTGTGAAAGAGAGGTGTTATTAAAGTTTCTAATTATAATGGAGGATTTATCTCTTTCTCCTTAAAATTCTATTAGTTTTTGCCTCTCATATTTTGACTTTCATTTTTATGGTACATATTTTAAGAATTGTTATACCCTCTTGGAGTATTGTCTCCTTTATCATTATATAATGTTCTTATTTTCCCCCTGAACACTTCCTTAGTCTGAAGTTACTCTGTCTGAAATTAATATACTCATTCCTTTTTCTTTTTCTTTTTTTTTTTTTTTTTTAATAAAGATTTTATTTATTTATTTATTTGACAGAGAGAGAGAGAGATTACAAGTAGGCAGAGAGGCAGGCAGAGAGACAGGGAGAGGAGGAAGCAGGCTCCCCGCTGAGCAGAGAGCCCGATGCGGGCCTCGATCCCAGGACGCTGAGATCATGACCTGAGCCGAAAGCAGAGGCTTTAACCCACTGAGCCACCCAGGCGCCCTCCTTTTTCTTTTAATTAATGTTAACATGGTATATCTTTTTTCTATCCCTTTACTTTTAATTTATAGGTGTCTTTCTATTTAAAGTGGATTTCTTGTAGACGACATGTAGTTAGGTCTTGGTTTTCAATCTGCTCTGACAATCTGTCTTTTAACTGGTATAGAGAAACCATTAACATTAAGTGATTCTTGATATATTTGGATTAATAGTTAGCATACTGTTACTCTTTTCTATTTTTTGTTCCTGTTATCTTCCATAGATTTTCTTTTTGTGGTTTTAATTGAGCATTTTATATGAATCCATTTTTTCTTATTTCTTAACACATCAGTTATAATACTTTTACAACTCTTTTTACTAGTTGTCCAGAGTTTGTGATGTATGTTTACAATGAATTCAAGTCCACTTTCAAATAATAGTGTTGCAATGCAAATATGTTATAGCAACAAAATATTTCTATTTCTTCCTTTCCATCCCCTGTATCATTGACACTCATGTTACTTAAGCATAAGTGTATATATACATATAAACATAAGTGTATATATACATATGTGCATATGTAATCAAATCAATTGTTGTTATTTTGAATAAAATGTTATCTGTTAGATTAATTAAGAATAAGAAAGATTTTTTTTTCATTTCTGATGCATTTCCTTTGTTTATATAGGTCTGATTTTCTGACGTGTATCATTGTCCTTCTCTCTGAATAAGATTTCCGCCAAGGTGGGTCTACTGGAAACAAATTCCCTTAGCTTTTCTTTGTCTGAGAAAATCTTTATTTTCCCTTCACTTCAGAAGGTACAGAATTCTAGGTTGTTGTTGTTTTCTTTTCTCCCAACACTTTAAATATTTCACTCAGTTCTCTTCTTGCATGGTTTCTGATGAGAATTCAGATATAATTTTTATCTTTACTTTTCTATAGGGAAACTGTCTTTTTCCTCTGTCTTATTTCAGGATTTTTTTCTTTAGATTTGATTTTTTGTAGTTTGCAAGTGATATGCTTATATATTAACCTAGTTGGTGTTCTCTGAGCTCCCTGTATTTGTGGCTTAGTGTTTGACATCAATTTGGGGCATTCTCAGTGATTATTGTTTCAAATATTTCTTTTGTTCCATTTCTTCTCCTTCTTGAATTCCAAGTACACATGTATTCCTCTGTTTGTAATTGTGCTGCAGTTCTTGAATATTCTGCCTTTTTTTTTTTCAATCCTTTTTTCTCTTTGCTTTTCAGTTTTGGAAGTATCCTTTGTCATATTCTCAAGTTCGGATATTCTTTCCTTAGCCGTAGTCAATCTATTAGTGAGTTCATCAAAGCATTCTTTGTTTCTGTTACAGTGCTTTTGGTCTTTAGTATTCCTATTTTACTCTTTTTAAAAATTTCTCCTCTCTGCTTAAGTTATCCATTTGCTTACATATCATCTTTTGTTTCCATTAAAGTTTTTAGCATATAACCATAATTTCTAAAAATTTCCCTGCTCTGATAATTCTAACAGTCCTGCCATAACTAACCCTGATACATGTTTAGTCTCTTCAAACTTTGTTTTTTGTCTTTTTTTTAAAAAGGATTTTATTTATTTGAGAGAGAGAGAGAATGGGAGCGGGGATGGAGGTGGTGTGGAGAAAGGAGAGGAAGAGGAAGAGGGAAAAGGAGACTCCCCGCTGGCAGGGAACCTGACTCTGGGAAGGATCCCAGGATCAGGACCTGAGCTGAAGGCAGACACTTAACCTACTGACCCACTCAGATGTTCCTGGTTTTTTGCCTTTTAATATGCCTTGCATTTTTTTTGGTTGAAAAGTAGCTATAATCTAGTGAGTAAAATGAATTGTTATAAATAGGCATTTAGTAATGCTGTCATGAGATGTGGGGGAGGAGAAACCTCCAATTATCCCATAACTAGGTCTTTGGATCTTTTGGTTAGCCTGTACCCAGGACTCAGTCTTCTCTCTTCAAGCGGGAAAGAATGGCTGGAGTGGGGTGGAGTTAGGTATTTCCCTCCCACCAGGCAGGTTAGGCACAGATAAAACCCCAGCAGATTAAGCTCTAGTGAAATAGTTTTTCCTGAGGGTGGGACTTATTTAGAAGAGAAGAATATTCTGGAATATTCAAAAATGGTTACTTTTCCCCACCCTGCCAAAAAGATAAGGAAATTTTTCTTTAATAGTCACTGTGAGGACTTGGTAGAGCTTCTAGGGGAAAACTCACAAAAACGTGCAGAACCTCCTTCCCTGGAACCTCCTGGAGTTTTAAACTCAGAGTTGTCTACAGTAAGCTTCCAGGTATTTGTCAATTATAGTTCAGGTTTTTCTACCCAAGCCCTGGTTCTTGAGAAGCTTTCTACTCATGGGTTTCAGCTCTGGTGAGTTGTGATTCTGTTATGTTCATCTACCTATTTTTTTTTTTTAATGCAGCAGTTTTCCCTGTGACCTTACTTCTCTGACAGATCTCAGAAGAATTGACTTTTTCAGTTTGTTCAGCTTTTTTTTTCTTTTTATTACATATAATGTAATGTTTGCTTCAGGGGTATAGATCTTTGAATCATCAGGTTTACATATTTCACAGCACACACCATAGCACAAACTCTCCCCAATGTCCATAACCCAGCCACCCTATTCCTACCCCCAGCCCCCAGCAACCCTCAATTTGTTTCATGAGATTAAGAGTCTATTATGGTGTGTCTCCTTCCCAATCCCATCTTGTTTCATTTTTTCCCTCCCTAACCCCCACGACCCCCCACCCTGTCCCCTCAAATTCCTCATAACAGAGAGATCATATGATAATTGTCTTTCTCTGATTGACTTATTTCGCTTAGCATAATACCCTCTAGTTCCATCCACATTGTTGCAAATGGAAAGATTTCGTTTCTTTTTATGGTTGCATATTATTCCATTGTGTGTGTGTGTGTGTGTGTGTGTATACATACATACATATATATATATATATATTTATATACACCACATCTTCTTTATCCATTAATCTGTTGATGGACATCTAGGTGCTTTCAATAGTTTGGCTATGTGGACATTGCTGCTATAAACATTTGGGTGCACATGCCCCTTCGATCACTACCTTTGTATCTTTAGGGTAAATACCCAGTAGTGTGATTGCTGGGTCATAGGGTAGCTCTATTTTCAACTTTTTGAGGTACCTCCATAGTCTTTTCTAGAGTGGCTGCACCAGTTTGCATTCCACCAACAGTGTAGGAGGGATCACCCTTCTCCACATCCTCGCCAACATCTGTAGTTTCCTGACTTGTTAATTTTAGTCATTCTGACTGGTGTGAGGTGGTTTATCTCACTGTAATTTTGATTTGCATTTCCCTGATGGTAAATGATGTTGAGCACTTTTTCATGTGTCTGTTGGCCATTTGGATGTCTTCTTTGCCCAAATGTCTGTTCACATCTTCTGCCGATTTCCTTATTGGATTATTTGTTCTTTGGGTGTTGAGTTTGATTAGTTCTTTATAGATTTTGGACACTAGCCCTTTATCTGATACGTCATTTGTGAATATTTTCTCCAATTCTGTCAGCTGTCCTTTGGTTTTGTTGACTGTTTCCTTTGCTGTGCAAAAGCTTTTGATCTTGATGAAGTCCCAATAGTTCATTTTTGCCCTTGCTTCCCTTGCCTTTGATGACGTTTCTAGGAAGAGGATGCTGTGGCTGACGTTGAAGAGGTTGCTGCCGGTGTTCTCCTCAAGGATTTTGATAGATTCTTGTCTCACATTGAGGTTTTTCATCCATTTTGAGTGAGTATATTTTTGTGTGTGGTGTAAGGAAATAGTCCAGTTTTATTCTTCTGCATGTGGTTGTCCAATTTTCCCAACACCATTTGTTGAAAAGACTGTCATTTTTTGATTGGACATTGTTTCCTGCTTTTTGGAAGGTTAGTTAACCATAAAGTTGAGGGTCCAATTCTGGGCTCATATTCTGTTCCATTGATCTATGTGTTTTTTGTTTTTTTGTTTTTTGGTTTTTTTTGTTGTTTTTTTTAATCCATTCTGATACCCTGTGTCTTTTGATTGGGGCATTTAGTCTATTTACATTTAGGGTAACTATTGAAAGATATGAATTTAGTGCCATTGTATTGCTTGTAGGGTGACTGTTACTGTATGTTGTCTCTGTTCCTTTCTGGTCTGTAACTTTTAGGCTCTTTGCTTAGAGGATCCCTTTCAATATTTCCTGTAGGACTGGCTTGGTGTTTGAAAATTCCTTTAGTTTTTGCTTGTCCTGGAAGCTTTTTGTCTCTCCTTCTATTTTCAATGACAGCCTAGTTGGATATAGTGTTCTTGGCTGCATATTTTTCTCGTTTAGTGCTCTGAATATATCATGCCAGTCCTTTCTGGCCTGCCAGTTCTCTGTGGATATGTCTGCTGTCAATCTAATATTTCTAATGTTGTATGCTACAACCCTCTTGTCCTGAGCTGCTTTCAGGATTTTCTCTTCATCGCTAAGAAAGACTTGTAAATTTTACTATTAAATGATGGGGTGTGGACCTATTTTTATTGATTTTGAGGGGGTTCTCTGTGCCTCCTGGATTTTGATGCTTGTTCCCTTCACCTAATTAGGGAAATTCCCTACTATAATTTGTTCTAATATACCTTCTGACCCCCTTTCTTCTTCTTCTGGGATCCCAATTATTCTAATATTGTTTCATCTTATGGTATCACTTATCTCTCGAATTCTCCCCTCGTGGTCCAATAGTTGCTTGTCTCTCTTTTGCTCAGCTTCTTTATTCTCTATAATTTAGTCCTCTCTATCACTAATTCTCTCTTCTGCCTCATTTATCCTAGCAGTAAGAACCTCCAGTTTCGGTTGCACCTCATTAATAGCTTTTTTGATTTCAACTTGGTTAGATTTTAGTTCTTCTATTTCTCCAAGGATTTTATTTCTCCAGAAAGGGATTCTCTAATATCTTCCATGCTTTTTTCAAGCCCACCTAGCACCTTGATAATCAGCATTCTGAACTCTAGTTCTGACATACTACTTGTCTCCATATTGATTAAATCCCTAGCCATCGGTACTGCTTCTTGTCCTTTTTTTTGTGGAGAGATTTTCTGCCTTGTCATTTTATACAGATAAGAATAGATGAATGAGAGAACAAAACAACAAAAGGGTAACAACGACCCAGAAAAACATACACTAACCAAATCAGAAGAGACCTGAAACTGGGGGGAGAAGAGAAGGGAAAAAGAAGAAGAAAAAATATGTATCTATATCTATATCTATATCTACATCTATCTATATGACTGTTAGACTGGTGAATTGAACCACACACTTGGTTTTGGGTGCATTTTGGTCTGTTAGAAGAAACTGTCTCCCAAAATTTTAAAGAAAGAAAAACTTACCTGTATACACAAATATGGGTAAATACAATGAAGGGATGGAATATAATTGTAAATCTGAAAATTAAAAAAATTCTAAAAAAGGGATTGATAAGATGAGAAGTTGGTTGAAAAAAAAAAAGAGGAAAGAATGTGATCAGGCTGGAGACTAGAACAAAACCATGCACTAGATTTAGGGTATATTTTGATGTATTAGAAGAAATTGTATCCCAAAATTAAAAAAAAAAGCTATATGTATTCAAAAAATGAGGTTAAATACAATGAAGGGATAAATATGACTATAACAATGAAAATTTTTAAAAAAAGATTTCTAAAAAGGTATTGATAAGATAAAATAGTTAAAAATATTAAAATAAGAAAGAGGGAAAATTTAAAAAACGAGTAAGAAAAAATAAAATTTGAAGAATTTAACTTTGAAAGACTAAAGGATCATGGGGAAAAAGCTATGAATTCTATGTGTTGCTTTCCCCTAGCTCTGGAGTTCCACAGTTCTCATTGATCAGTGAGCTTGATCTTGGCTGGATGTTCTTGCTGATCTTCTGGGGAGGGGACTGTTGCAGTGATTCTCAAGTGTCTTTGCCTGAGGTGGAATTGCACCGTTCTTGCCAGGAGCCATTGGCTCAGGTTAGCTCTTAGGAGCTTTTGTTCCCTGAATGCTTTCCTTACAGCTTTGGAAAACAGGAATGAAAATGACAGCCTCCCATTCTCCAGCCCTGTAGAAGCCGAGAGTTCAGAGGCCCACTCCTCAGTGAGCCCTCAGAGAAAAGCAGTCAATCCCTCCTCTCTCCCTGGTCTCCGGCCGCACTTTGTGCTCACCCAGCCTGTGACTGAGTATTTCTATCTTTGGTGAACTGCCCTATTTGGAGTCTCCAAACCCAGCAGATTCCTGGAGCATACTCCCGCACTGCTCCTCCTGGTGAAGGAAGGAGGGGGTCTCTCCAGATCTGCCTCTTGGATCTATGATTTGGATCATGGTTTCAGGTAACCCCAAGCTGAAAGACCCCTCCTTAGCTAGGCTTCATCTCTGCAGCTGGCTTCCCTGCTCCGATGCTTGGGATTTCTGCTGCACTCAGACACCCCTGGTCTTTTTGTGTCCCTGTGGGTCCTGAAACCATACTGTCCCCCCAAGATCTTCACCCCCCACTTAGCCTCTGGAGCAACATCCCTCAGTAGAGAAGACATCTATAAGTTCCGATTTTGTGCTCCTCTGCTCTCTCACTTGCCAGGACCCAGCCCCTTCCCTTGTAGTCTATCTTCAGATTGCTTTGGATTCACTTCTCTGTAAGTCCTGCCTTCCAGAAAGTGGTCAGTTTTCTGTTCCTAGAATTGCTGCTCTTCTTCTCTTCAACTCCTGTTGAATTTGTAGGTGTTCAGAATGGTTTGGTAACTATCTAGCTGAACTCCTGGGACCTGATGATAATCAGTCTCCTACTTCACCATCTTGCTCCTACCCAGTTTGTTCAGCTTTTAACTTAGGATGCAGTGGTGACTCCTAAGCCCCTTACATGATGGTGAAGAAACCTGAAGTTTGCATATATTTTTTATTTTTTTTTTGCATATATATTTTAAAATTGCAATGTTGTGTGGGCAATTGAATATTTTAGCTCTTGTATGCCAACAGAAGGTTCTTAGTAAATGACATAAACTTGGGAATGTGCAGCACTTAAATGTTAATCCTCATATTAGATTGCAGATTTCTTGAGTTTGACTTTAGAACTGAGTCAGCACACTATTTGTGATTTCTTCCTATTGACTGAAATATCATGGAGGTATTGACAGATTCTTCAGAATAAATGACAAAGAGTACATTCCAGGTAGAAGCAAAATTGTGTTGGTATTTAAGTTATAGAAGGAGGGGGAAAAAGATATAAAAGAGAGAGAATTATCTTGACCAGTGGTGATGTATTCATATCCAATAACCCCTAAACAGGGATAGTTCTCAGAATCTGTTAATACTAAATGTAGGAAGCATACTTGGTTGAGGTTATTGTGATCTTCCCAATCTCATCCATTAATGCTCCTGACTAAAGAGCCAGAACTAGATGTCATATATGTCCAATTATAATCCTTGGCTGCATTCAGAGACAGCAGGTCAATACCTGCAAAGGATTTAGCAAGAACCAATGATAATGTGCATATATTATTTGGTTCTATGAAATTTATATACATCCCTGAATATAAAAAGTCACATTTACATCTATCCCCTCTCTTGATTCTGACAGAATCTGAATCTAATTAGTATCTACATTTAGCAGAAAAACTTGAGGCTAAGTGCAGTTAGAGACATTCCCAATGTCAAACAAAATGGAAGTAATAGAGGTGGAACTAGCTGTTTCACTCAAAATCTCATGTTCTTTCTACTTCTAGCTGGGCTAAAATAAAATACATAAATTTATTCTTGACATACTAGCTTATTTGTCACAAATATTATAATTTGCATTGAGAAACACATAATTGAAGCAAAACTGTAAAATTCAGATGGAAGACCCAAAAAAATCCACTTTCTTTTTAGATGCATGGTAATCTGTTTTCTCATAAAAAGGTGCACATATGCAGGGATATTGTAATCAGAATGCCCAGTGGAATTCACACACTCATTAAACTCCTCAAGCAGAGAGCAATATAAACTAACACAGTGGAAATAAGGTCAGTGAACATAATGAGTGAAACACCTTACAAAGGGAAATTGGTGTGTAGCCTTGAAATCCTCATTTTCTACAGTTTGAGAGAATGTGTCTAGCTGCTAGGTTAGATTACTGCTGTGTAGCTGTGGTCATGCCATTCAGGAGTAGAGTCGTACACAACTGGATAAGTCACTGAGAGGCACAGATGTGTGGAGAGAGTTGGTTAAATGTTTCCTATTTTCCAATTACCAGCATTTTTCTTCAGTCATGGGACTTTCAAAAGGACCCCTCCCCCACATATGGCCAACCCTATGTATAAGAATTATAAATAGATAGATACAACATGGTTAACATAACACAATGTGAACAGTATTTTGTGATTTCTAAAATGTTACGTCAATGCATAGAGTTTTTTATTCATTAGCATCTTCACTCTTCCACAAAATATGCTACACAGCTATTGGACGTCAGATACCCCGGTATCTCTGAGGGGGGTGGTGCGTGGAATATTCTACCTGTTCTCAAGGGTTCTAATCGATGAAGCAGAGACAATTGCAGGAGAGTTTGGTAAATTGTTTAATAATGGTGTGGCGATATGCTATAGGAGGGCACAGATGCTCCCTAGATGGGAAAGTCTTCCCTGAAGAGCAAGCATTTGAGATGAGGGATGTGAAATGATATGCCTTGGATGGGCCAGGAGGCAGGGAAATTGGATAAAAGGAAGCAATAGGGAAGGCATAGAGTTGTGAATTCCCATCATGTGTGCAGAATGAGTGACTTTAGTGTGATTGTGTCCTGGGCTGTAGGATTGCCAGTGAGAGTAAGGAAGAAAGTGGAAGCCAGACTGCAACATGAAATACTGCAGAATCCGTGCTTTCTCTCAAAAACAACAGAGGCTTGCAGAGGTCTTCCAGTAGTAATATTATGCAATTGTATTTTTTCTTTTGTGGTGACTGAGGGAAATATGAAGCCTACATAGAAGTCGGAGAAGATTAGTGGCAACTAGGTTACTTTTAAAAATCAAACTACTTGAACTTTACTATTGGAAGATTTCTAGAACCACGTTCCCCAGGTAGGTCTCTTATTCCCTCTTCAACTGTACTAAATGTTGCAAATATTTGAGCTTAGATTTAGGTATAGTCTATCTTTCATCAACTGTAGAATAGCAGTTGAAAAATTGATCTCCTTGAATCTCATGTAGCTTATGTGCAAATGAGGGTCTTAGTCCAGATGTTCTCTAAGTACTTGTATGTTCTAATATTTTATAAGTTATGATTTATCTGGGCGTGCTTAGCTCATTCCTACAGCACAGTGAAGAGGTTTATTTGTGACATTTTGTCTAGCATTCTGGAAAAATGCATTTTGACTTGGGTGGTGACCGGGGTAACGACAGAGTCCGCCATCTTCTTGTCCTGTCTTGAACTTTGTGATAGAAGTACATGAATGGAACCTGACTTCTGCTTGTTTAAGTTCATATTTTTAATAAAAATAAGTGAAACTGCTTGTTTTCATTCAAATACTGGAACATTCTTTCAAGTAGATTTTTATCAACAGTGGGTTCTCCTTGGATTTTCTAGTTATTTACATTTATATCTGACACAGTCTTGCAGAAAAGAGTTTTGGATTAGGATTCAGGAAATTAGATTCTAGACTTTGCTCTGCCTCTGAGCAGATGGGCATAAGTATTAGATGTTACTTAATACTTCTGTTTCATTATTCTGTCCCTCAAATTGTTTATTTGTGATAGGAATTATGTCTATCATACCAAACTATAACATAGTTTGTGTGTGTATGTGTATGTATGTGTGTGAATACATATTGAAAAAAAAAGGTACTTAAATATGTTTAAAATGCTGAAAGTTTCAAGCTTTCATTATCAGTAATATTGCCATAATCCTGTTTTTCCCCCCTGGGAAATTTCAAGACATAATGGAATTATAGGAAGTCAGAGCTACAGAGGAATATGATAGACATAATCAGTTTTCACAACTAGTGTTCCTCATCTTCTTTCCACATGCCTCTTTGAATAAATGTGACTGGGTGACTAGCTGTGACCAAAGAAAGGTGTGGGAAAGAGTCATATATCATTTCCATCTCTTAAAGAAAACCAGAGCTGGTAGTAGGTAAAGTGGTAAAAACAGATTTTACTCAGGCACTATTTCAACATTTTGAAGCAGGCTCAATCCAAATATAATGAGGAAAATGGGGATTTATAGTCAAGGAGCAGAATTTAGACAGAGAGGCCCAGTAGACAGAAAATTATTAAAAGGGTAAGGAAATTCTTGCCAAATTGACCTAAAAGAATGCTTTCTGAAGGCAGAATCACAACTTAAGGCCAATGTGATTATATTTTACCTGGGGGGATGTTGAGTATCTTAGTCTATTTGGTCTGTTATAATAAAATGCTCAAACTCATTGTTCTGGGACTAGGGACACCAATATCATGGAGCCAGAAGATCTGATGCCTAGGAAGGGACCACTTTAAGCTTCCTAGAAAGTGCCCTCTCACTTTTAATTTCATATTGTGGGAAGGGCAAGGGAGCTCTCTGGGGTCTCTTATTAGGGCATTGATCCAATTAACTATAGTTCTGCCCCCCGACCTGATCACCTTCCATATGTGACTGTTCTTCATACCATCACATTGACGAATAGCTTTCAAAATGAGAATTTTAGGGAGACATAAATATTCAGTCTAACATCATGAGAGATAAGGAATATGATTAGATATCAAGGGTGATTAGTATTCAGAGTTGGGGAATCTCACTAAACTGACTTAGCAGTTTTCTTTCTACAACTGGGATCTTCAGGACAAGACCAAAGGGCAGGACCTCAGTGAAAATGAGCTCAGAGGAGCCTGTCTAGAGTTTGGTTAAGGAGAGAATCTCTGTCACATTCCAAAGTACATACTCGCTTATGTGTGACCTACCTGTGGTTTCTCGAATCATCCAAGAAAGCTACATGTTTTAGATTATATAGAGACAGGAGGCTTACTTCTAGTCACCAAGTATTTGCATGGAGCACAATAGCCTCAGATGGTTGGAGAGTGGCCTGGATCTTCAGAAGAATTTGTGAGCATTAAAAAAGTGCCAATGAGATTTTGAGATTTTTTTGTTCATTCTATCAGCGTAACTTTGCTTATCCGGGTGATACCAGAGCCCTTTGAGATCCTAGTTAGTTTGCCTAATTTTCAAAGTGAGGAATTGATTTTTAGAAAGATTCAATAACTTATATAAAAATCACATGTCTACCTTGGAGTAAATTTATTACAAGAAAGAATATCTGTCTTTGGCTCTACTGGCTTTTCACTATTGTAAAAGTTATGATTTCTTATAATTTCAATGTAGGATGCAAGAAGTTTTCGTGTTGTTATAAGGCATGCATACCATGTTTTTTAAAAAAACAGAAAATACATACTATTGAATATGTTTTTTAACATAATAGAATTCATTCAATTATAATTTTCAAAGCAACCGTTTTCCAGGGAGGGTGTTTCTGTTTGTATTTGTTAGAAGCCAAATAAGTATCAAACTCCTGACATTGGTCTCATTTACCTGGTGCTTGAAACTAAATGAAATTGAGAAATAAAACTAAAAATTGAGCATTGCATATTATTTGACAGGTACCAAGTAAAATAATTAGGCACTCAATAGCAAAGCTGGAGAAAATAGTATATTTGTCTATAATTAGTTCCCCCAAAATACTGTACATGTACCTCACAAAAGTCAAAAATAATGTTTTAATAAAGTTCCAGAATTAATAGTACATATTTTTTCATGTATGCTAAGGTCAATAACAATAACTTATTTTCATTTTAAGTAACATTCAATGTTGCTATCACAATTTTATTTTATTATTATTTTGTTAGGTTTAAGGATACTTGGTTTAATGTATCAGCAGTTTAGCTGGTTTAAGAACTAAACTAGAATCATATTGCAAATTTTAGAGTAAAATTTGCTGAGATGTATTTACCATTTTCTAATGAGCCTTGACAAACTTCCTCCTGCTAATAATTAAGTGAGTCAATGATAATGTAAAATGATATACCTGAAATGTTCTCGCTATATATATAAATGGAAGTGAATAAAGGAAGATTCTTACGACAACTTTTAATGTACTGTGTGAATAAATATCCATCTAACTCTTTAGAAAATATAAAGGTCAGAAATCTTCAAAGAGCTCCTTGAATGTTTAAAATTCTGTGTTCTTACTTATTCTAAGAAACCAATCATAACTCTTATTGTTTTAAAATTGAATATGTTATAAACAGGTGTGACCTTATTTTACCAGTATATTCACTTTTATTTGAGAAGGTAAGTCTAGGTTCTTGGACTTAAATGTGGTGCTTATATAAGCAAGGCATGTATGCTCTAAATCACAGTTGGAAGAAATATTCTATTAAATCAGTTCATCTCTCTAGGTATCTGCTTTTGCTTTTCTTATCCAAATGTCAAAATTGGAGCAAAATATCTTTAAATCTTTTTACCATGTAAACTCTAAGCATTTCAGAAAGCTGAAAAGGCAAAAAGATAGCAACTGTTATCTATCCACCTGCCCAGTTAACTTTCTATCATATATTTTTTTTGTAAATCGTCCTTTATTTTTTGCCTCTGTTGTTTTTAGTTAAGCTAGCTTTCAATTTGAAAATATTATAATTAGTAATTCCTATTGAGGTCTTCACTTTGACACTTGAACTAGAAGAGGTGCTATGTAATCACACTCAGAATGTGAATGAAAGATATCCTCTGTGAGAAATTGCAAGGTCACCCAAACCAAAGTGCTTAAGTTAAAGCACTTTGTCTTTCTCTGAATACCAACACTCAAAAATCAACAACACATGAACTATTTAAGTTTAAAACCTTTTCAAGCAGAATTTTCCTAGGGACTATCACTGAGATTCCTTATACAAGTTTTTATAAGCAATGTGTTAAGGCCAACTAGTTACCGGAGTTGTTGATTTTTTTAACTTGGCAGAAAAATGCCAGAGGTAAAATTTCTGTTAAAAAAACATCATCTTGAAGAAGGGGGTATATTGCCTTAAATCATTTCAATGTCCCTTTGGATCTGCGTATAATGACACCTTATTTACTTAGTCCTCTGGTAATGATGTTACATTTTAACAGTCAACTAACTCAAACAAAAGAGAAGAGACAGACACAATTCTTGGGAAATGAAACAAATTTGGCAATGGACAGGTTAGAGGAGTCTAAGTGGTGTTTTTCTCTCCTCAGTGTAACTGCTAATATATAATGCCAGCAAAATCTATTTAGAAACCTAAGTAGGTCAGAATAGGCTTCCAGACATTTAGCAAAGGGGAAAGCTTAATTTCCACAACTTGAGCATTTGGAGAGCCTCCTAGGGAGAGGCAGGTCACCTGGTGATGAAAAGTCCTGCTGAATTGGGAGTCATCTTGCTATATTCTCACCCCCAATATTTAAGACCATCATTGATTCAGAGATGCAGAGAAATATGACTCACTTCATCTTGGACTGTATCCCACATTTAATACTCACATTATCTGTAACTCATGTAGTTACATTACAAACCACACCATAAGGCACTAGAACATACTCTGTCAATAGTGAAAATAACCATGTTTGATGATTTTGGCAACAACAGATCATTCTGTGTAAACTAAAACTTAATGTATTTAGAGTCTATCTTTTCTTTGAATCTAGAATTTTCCACTGGTAGCACTTGAGGAGAGTTTCCTTAAAATCTCTGTACTCCACCTCTATTTTCTCTAGAAAATAGGTATATTGACAATTGCTTAGCTGTGTGTGAAAGTATCTGTGGAATAATGTTACATAAATTTTCATTATTATTATGTTCTCCATTAAACACAGCTGTTGATATAGAATAAAGGTAACCGGTGGCCTCCTTTTCATATTGAATGAAAGCTTATAAATCTGAGCTAGAGTTGGACTATTTTTCCTATTTTGGAAGACATAATTCTAAGAATGATCCTCAATGACCTTGGCCTTGAATTATTCTCTTTCCCCTGGAATGTGGCCAGGAATAGTAAATATGATGAAACTTCACTCCTGTGATTAAGTTATATTATATGGCATGGTTGACCTCAAGATAGGGAGACTATCTGGGCAAGCCTAATATAGTTGCACAAACTCTTTAAAAGCAGAAAATATTTTCTGGCTGATGGAAGAAGGGGAATATAAAGATAAAATACTAATATTAATACACTGATAAATAGTGAGATCCTCTAAATTTCTGTTACTCATATATCTCTTCATTGTAACACTGCAAAATTCTTCATCAGCCAGATAATGTCTAAGTCTCATTCATGTAACCAAATCGAAGACCATTCATCACACACAAAAATAAAGATCTGGTGAAGAGCAGCGTGTGGTCTAGGGATATTGTACACATCCCTAAGAATACTTTCGTCATCTGTCTTTAGAGTGATTTGTCAATTTTTCAGTTAGTCTTTCCAATTGGGATATAGCCTCAATATATCTCGATTATATGCATGAATCTGCCTTTGTCCCTCTTTGTATCCCCATCTTCTTTATTTCAAGCACTTATTTTCACTTTGAAATTAAACTCAGAGGGCATTGGGTTTTTCTTTCATGTCCAACCCCATAATTTTGCTTTGTTATTTCAAGCAAACTTTTTTTTTCTAAAAAGAAAATCCTTCTACAACAAAGCCATCTGGAAATCCTGTTAAGAATTAAAAGAATGTCGCTTGTATTTTTCACAAATCTTTATAATTCCCTTGTGAATAATGCAAAGAAATTACTTTCTACTTCAGGAGACATATCTTCTATGTGAAGTTCAGGAAGCCCTCACTTATCAAAGATCTAAGACTGCAAGAAACCTGAACAGATCTTTTGGTTCATGATTTTCTTTTTCTAAAAGATGAGACATAATACCATTTTACCAATGACACAAGGGAATTGCAGAGAGATTATATCATGCTATTCAAAGCTACGGTATGAATGTGATTTGGAGAGTAGAACAAGTAGAGGATAGAAACTGCATTCTTTGCCTATTAAAAATTATTATTTTCAATAAAACAGCACAGAGAAAATCCCTAGGCTTGAGTCATTATGGCAGACTGTAGAACAAGTTGACAAACATCTGTGTACCTCCCAATCACAAAACCCTATACGAAGATGAATCAAAATAAACTGTCCTAATGGGCTCAGGAGATTTAGAGAAGAAATCTGCAATGAGGACTCTTACAATATAGCAAGTGATAAATGCCTTGAGGAGAAAAATGTAATAGGTAGAGAATTTGTTGGGAACAGTTTCTGCAGTGGCCAGGTAAGGTCTCAAAGGAGAAGGAGGATTTCGGTATGTGCCATGAAGCTTAGAAATATATTTTCATAAACAGAAAAGTATAAAAGCATGCAGTCACGCACAAATAAGTTTACTTCTTTACCACTGCCTTTTACATTATCTAATAAAGCATTAGATTTCTCACGAGTAAGGTGAGTCACTTAAGGAGAGAGATTTTTCAATGACATGTATCATTATGAAACCAAAATTTTCTGGCTCTGAATTAGCTTGACTTGTTATTAATTTTATCTTGTGCTTCTTTTTCACAGTTAGATACTTCTACCCTAACAGCAGAATAAGTAATATATAGAACTTATCATGTAGTAATAATGATTAGAATATCTAAACTACAGCACTTACTCTACGCTAGTCTTTCTTTGAGTCAAGCACTCTACATGAATTTTTGTCTTTAAATGTTTAGACAACACTGAAGTTATAAAAATCAAATAGATTAATAATGTTGATGTTACAGTTAGGAATTAAATTCAGTATTTCTGATAAGTCATGCTTTCGGATAAAAGCTGTTTGTTTGTTTTTTTGATACCTGTGTGTCTTTCTGACAAATAAATCGTAAACTTTAGAGACAAAAGGAGTTGGAATAATCTGGCCCAGTGGCTTTCTAGCTATTTCATGGGGTAAATGTGCAGGGATGGAGGTCCAGAGCCACATTTCGCTGATTGATGTGAACTTAATCATATTCCCGCCAAATGCAAAATACGTGCACTCCCTCCCAAGTTCCCTCCAAATCCCATCCTATTACGCATCAGAATCAAAGTCCAAAATCTTATCATTGAAATCAGGTCCCGGAGCAGATGAGGTCCCTAAGTGTACTCCCTGAAATATAGCTAGGGGCCCAAATTCCTTTTCATTTGTGGACCTATGGCCTCTGTGCTGTACAATGGTAGCTCAGGCACAGGATATAAGCTCTAAATGTTCAGCTTCAGGAGTGGGAGATAAGAGGCAAAAATAAGGCCCTGTTTTAGAGGAGTTCTGATCTAGCTGAGAAAATGTTAGGAAATTTTGGGTTAGATTTTAAAGCTTAAGAATTCTTTGTGGCTCCTTCCTCCACCCTCTGGTTTCTAGGTTTTTTTCTCCGAGTCATCTCCCGTTTCATGAAAGATAACATCGGTTGGCCATTGTTTTGCGTTATCAGTCTGCTTCCTGCCTATTATGGGCAGAATGCTTGTGTCTCCCCACATTTAAGTGTTGAAATCCTAACCCCTGATGGTAGTAGGAGATGGGGCCTTTGGGCAGTACTTAGGTCACGGAGCATGGAGCTTCAGGACACAGCAAAAAACAGCATCTATGAACCAGACACCTACTCTGGCACCTTGATCTTGTACTTTCCAGTTTCCAAAATTATGAAAAATAATGGGGTTTTTTTTGTTATTTATAAGCCTGTTGGCTTATGGTATTTTTGTTATAATAGCCTGAATGAACGAAGAGATTGCCAGTAGAATTTTTGAGACTCAACTCCCTCCTTTGGTCTTTCTCTGTCCCTTTCAGTTCGAGCAGGTGATATATCTGCTGAAATAGTTTTCTGAGGAAGCTTATGGATCTCCTGTGGATTTCAGTGGGGGTCAGTCCATTAGACACAAGTCACACAGATATTTTTTGAGATAATTCCTCCCTACCTCTCGTTCAGATAGCTGAAGGACAAGGCTGATTGAGAAGATTGAGAGGATCACCAGGCACATTACTAATTTATTTAAGGGCCCTTTGTATGACTGACTTTTCAGTCTTTCTGAGATAATAGCAAAAGGTTATATAGTTGCACTTCCAGCTTTTCCTTATGCCATGCTTTTGAAAGACATTTCTTAATTTTAGCGTTCTTCGCCAGCTGGGAAGACTATTTCCAAACCATCAAAAACCTGGTTTGCTTTTCCTTCCTCCTTTCCTCCCCCACTTCCTTCCTTCCTCCCCTTCCCTCCCTCCTTCCTTCCTCCCTTCCTTCTTCTTCCCTTCTTTCCTTCCTCCCTCCCTTCTTCCTTCCCTCTTTCTTTCTTTCTCTTTCTTTCTTTTTTCCTTTCTTTCTTTCTTTCTTTTTCTTCTTTCTTTTCTTTCTTAATATTTTTCTCAATTAATATCTCTCCTTTCCCATTTTACTAAATACAACATGAAAAAGAAACCATGTGGTGCCTTCAACAGTTTGCTTGGAAATCTCCTTAGCTAGGTAAACAAGTTCATCCCTTAAAAGTTTTGTTTTCCACATACATTGTAGGAGGCAATCTTGCTAAGCTTCTGTCACAATAAAACAAGGATACCGCTTCCTTCGGTTTCCAGAAACATATTCCTTACTTAATTTTTGAGCCGTTATGAGCAGTGTCCTTCAGTCACATACTTTTGCTAACAGTTTGTTGAAGGAAATTGAGGGGTTCTCTATAATGCTCCTCAAATTTCCAGGCTTTGCCTATTGTCCAAGATTAATTCTGCCCTTGCATTCTGAGGTATTTCTTACAGCAGTACCCCATCTTCAGGTATTAAAATGTGTGCTAGTTTCCAATTGTTATCGAATGGTTAAAACACACTTAGTGGTGCAAAAAAAACCCCATACACTTCTTATCTCATACTTCCCGTGAGGAGTCAGGAGTGTAGGCATGCTTTACTTCGGTTCTTTGATTAGCATTGCATAAAGGGACATTGGAACAGATTGGGTTTTCATCTGGATCCTTGACTAAGAGAGGCTTTGCTTCCCTGTTCAGGCAGTTGATGCAGCATTCATTCCATTAGAGGTAAATTTATAGAAATAAATACCACTACTTTTAAAGTAGAGCATTACAAAAATTTAACCAAAATGTTTTAATTAAGAGACATAAATACCTATACACCAACCTTTAAAGATGTAGAAAAATATATACTCGGCCTCCATAAAGTAGGTCAAGTCTTAAAGTATATATACCATCCTTAAAAAAAAAAAGAAATAAAATATTATGGATTTAGATTTTTCTAAATTCTCCTCTCGTAGCACGTGGCACACACAGGTACACCCAGAAACACACACGTGGATAGTAAATAATCTGAAGGGGTGTGGATATTTACAGTGGCGATGAGCAGGTAGTTAAATTATGGGGTCACTTAAGGGGTGCCTGGGTGGCTCCATTGGTTAAGTGTCTGACTCTTGTTTTCAGCTCAGGTCAGATCTCAGGGTTGTGGAATTGAGCCCCACCTGCCTTGAACTGGTGGTCAGGGTGGAGTCTGCTTGAGATTCTCTCCCTCCCCCCCACCCCCTTGTGGCACACCTCCCCCTCCCCGTTCGTGTGCTTACTCTCTCTCTCTCAAATTAATCAAGTAAATAAATAACGTCTTTTAAAAAATTATGGGGTCACTTAAAATTCTTCAGATCTGTCTGCATTTATAATTTTAAGTTATTATACAACAGTGATTACTGATGGTGAAAAATGCCTAATGCCTTTGTCTCCTTCACATTGCACTTAATTTCTGTAGAATGATATGTGATTTAAACAATGAAGATGCCTACAAATGTATATTCCTCTGTGTGCATGTGTATGTGTGTGTGTATGTGCATGTGTGAAGAGAGAGAGGGAGAGAGAGAGAGGGAGAGGTCACTTATAAACATCTTGAAATATGAGAAAAATGATTTCTGTTTCGAATGAGATAAAAGCTATTTTTGGACTGTTGTGAAAGAGGAAGGAATATCTCATACCCACAATTCTAAATTTGAGAATTATTTGCTGGTATATCTGACTATAAAGTATTTAGTGCTAAAAATTGCAGCCAACAATTTGAACTTACTGGCCAGTACAATTCAACTTGAAAAAAAAATTATTAGTCCTCTCCTAGTGAGAAGTCAGCAATGTTAATGGGATTCAATGTCTTAAAGAAGCAATTAAAAAAAAACCCTGATATACTTAATGTCTAAACATCATTTAAGGCTTTGGACTGGGAGTTATTTAACATTCCAGCCTACATTAAACACTGTTAATGACAAATGGTCATTGTATCTAGTTTTGACTGTGACTCTGCCTCTTTGAATAAATTTTTAACAACTTAACCTGTCTGGTTTTAAATTTATTTTTTAAATGAGGGCATTGGATCAGATGCATTCTATACTTCCTTCCTTCTCCATCACTGTATGCATCTATATAATTTCTTTTCTTTTTGAATTAAGTCCCATTTGGTAGTAATTCTCAATGATTCATGAAGTGTAGTTTAAAATAGATTTTCATTGGAAACAGGAAAAAAATTAAAATATTCTAGCAAACAACTCTACTGGTTCAAAATTGCATTTCCATACGAAATTAGGTCACGAGTTTTAGTAAGGCATTTCAACATTTTTAGACATTTCATCACCTTGGAATTAAACAACAAATTAACATTTTTGGAAAGAATAATTTTAATATTTAAGCATATTAAAACCATGTTAAGTATAAAGAGCTTAAGAATAGTTTTAAAGAAATAAAGTCTCTTTAAAGTTGGGATCCCCAGATAGAATACAACATAATTAGTAACTTTTCTAAGTTTAGATAAAAAAAAGTCAATAGTAGAATTGATTTAGGAAAAAATAAAATGTCAGGACAGTTACCTGATGTGAGATGTTGTTTCCTGATTATCAACATACATTGTCAGTATAATCATGTCATAATATTTCCAATTTATTAACCTACGTTTGTGGTATAGAAAATTATATACTGGGCGCCTGGGTGGCTCAGTGGGTTAAAGCCTCTGCCTTCGGCCCAGGTCATGATCTCAGGGTCCTGGGATCGAGGTCCGCATGGGGCTCCCGGCTCAGCGGGAAGCCTGCTTCCTCCTCTCTCTCTGCCTCTCTGCCTCCTGCCTCTCTGCCTGCTTGTGATCTGATCGTGCTCTCTCTGTGTCAAATAAATAAATAAATAAATCTTTAAAAAAAAAAAAAAGGAAAATTATATACCAAGTTGTGTTGTTTTTTTTTAAGTAGAATTGAAACTTCAATATAAGGAACTGATGTAAACTTGAACAGTGAATTTCCGTATGTAAACTTCTTTCATTTTTTTTTTACTGTTAAAACCTATATACAGGATTGAAAAAATATTTGGTGAAGATAGTTTTATAAAACTAAAATCAACATAAATAATTGTGGTAACCTCCTTATTTTTACACAGAGAGGTATTTTAATTAACATACTGATACAGTATCAAGTCACAGAACCTGAAGTCAAAGTAGTTAGAACTTTGAAGCTTGTGACTTATTTAGATGTATTCTGTAGAATTCATCAGCAGTTTTACTTATTTTTAACAAGCTTTCACATACTAATCTTTTTAAAAAGATTTTATTTATTTATTTAGAGAGTGAATATCAGTGGGGGGAGGGGCAGAAGGCGAGGGAGTGAATATCAAGCAGATTTCATACTCAGCTCAGAATCCAATGCAGGGCTCAACGGTGGATGCGGGGGGTGCTCTCTGGGGGCCTCAGGCTGTGTGGGGTCTCCACATGGGGCTCGACCCCAGGACCCTGAGATCAGGACCTGAGCCAAAACCAAGAGCTACTTGCTCAGGTCACTGAGCCCCTAGGCGCCCCTACATGGTACTTCATATATGCCAACCGCAGTTCTGAGTTTACAATAGTCGCTCACATGATCTGTGGAAATAACCCTGTGAGAAAAGGGCCAGTGTTACCATCTGCACTGGACAGATGCAGATGCCAAGGCCCAGAGGCTGCAGGGGTGTACTGCTCAAGGTCTCAAAATGAATGGTATAGCCAGCATTCGATTTCTTTACTCTGTGTTCTTAATCACAGGGTTAGACACCATTTCAGCAGAAAATGAAAAACTTGAGAGGCTGTGTGACTTACTCAGGATCTCACAGTTATTTAATGGGAAATCTAATATAAGCAACACTCTCCCAAACTACTTGAATATGTAGTAATTAGGGAAAAATGGAAAAAAATTTCAGGAAAATCAGACATTTTCCTAATGTAAAGTATTTTTTGGTCTCTGTCCACTTCCTATTATAGGGATAATCAACACCCAGTATTTGCAGAATGGTGTTATTTTTTATTACAATATTCCACGTTAATGTGAGCTGAAGAAAGAAGGAGAAGGAGCAATAGGAGGAGATGTGGTTACAGTTAGATACAGTGAAGCATACTGAAGAACACATATGGGGTTTTAATTTTGTAAACAGAAATGAACAGAGTAAGGGGCACTTTTCTGGAAGTTTCTCCATTATGTGTGTTTCCAAGACAGCATCCCAACTAGCACTGATGTAGATACTCACTCTCTCCCTCCCCCCACAAAAATATTTTTCATCTGTGTTTTTCCATAATATGAAGAACAGAAAACAGAATTGCCTCCCAAATCAGGCAGGTGTAACTATATTATGTATTTATTGGACAAATCTTGTGTTAGAAAATGCAGTTGGGCTGTAGCAGATTGAAATGACTCTGCCTCATCCATTTAAAAAAAGTCACAAACTGCCACTTAACCCAAGTGAATTGTTGTCATGCAGGAGTATAAGCCAGGTATGCAAGATCCCTAATTTTGACTTTTTTGAGAAATTGTCTAATATTAAAATGTTGGCCCTTTTTGTGTGGGGGGCGATAGACTAAGTCTGTGTAGTGATGAGTTCCAGACCACTTTTGTAAGCTCTTTTGACCTTTGCCACAAATAATTTCAGACAGAAGCTCAATTGTGTTTTTTGGTTGGAAGGTCACTACACGCTTCTATGAAACTTTTTATCAAACCATCGTTATCTGGTTTTGTTTGTTTTTGTTTTTGATTTTTTGTTTTTTGCAAAGCAACTTGGAACGCAAAAAGAATATCAAATGTGGGGCAATTTTCAATACATTTTTATAGTTGGAAAGTAGATGCAAAAATCTTACTTCTATAGTTTTAAAAACAGATTAAATCTGTTCTTGCTTGAAGTAATTACACTATTGTGCACTCACATTTACCTAAATTAATATTTAAAGATGGAACCAATTGAAAGTGAAATTGAATTAAACTAAGGTATCGTATTGCACTGTGTGCTGACGGTTTGTAATTGATCAGAAATGCAAATGTCAGTCTATAAATGTAATAAGCTGTGCATCCAAAATGGATCAAATATAAGATGCTTTAGACAATATAACATGTCCTTAGAATGTAAGGTGATGTTGCATAAGAATATTAAGCTCAAATGCTTAATAAATAATATAATAAAATGTAATAGCTCTTCGTATTTGTGGAATGAAATTGGGAACCAAGAAGCAACATTTCATATAAATATGTCTTACACATTTGAACACCCAGAAGCTTCATGATTCAGACAGAAGTTAGTGGCTTAATAAATAATGGAATTAATTTCTGTAATTGGTATCGGATGGCTTACCTGCACACAATTCTCATATCTAGTGTTTTGTTATTATCCTCCCTACATAAGTTCATGCTATTTAAATTATTTCTGAAGTGCATCTTTACAGACTGCGATGTAACAGCCTCCAATGTATCCTCCATGCCATGGAGCATAATCTTCAAATGCACTTTTTTTTTTTTTTAAGATTTTATTTATGTATTTATTTGACAGAGAGAGATCAGATCACAAGTAGACTGAGAGGCAGGCAGAGAGAGAGGAGGAAGCAGGCTCCCGGCTGAGCAGAGAGCCCAATGCGGGCCTCGATCCCAGGACCCTGAGATCATGACCTGAGCTGAAGGCAGAGGCTTTAACCCACTGAGCCACCCAGGCACCCTCTTCAAATGCACTCTTTGCACTTACAACACACCTCCACTATTTTTGGAAGATTTTTTTTTAAACTTCCACACTGCCTTTTATCCCCTCCCCCACCCAAGAAAGGCAAGCTATATGAGAAAGGAATCTTATCAGTGGGAAACGTAGGTCTTTTATGGTTGGAAATGGGAGCTGCTGAGAATTTTACTGCCACTTTCTTGACTAGGATCATGACTAAAACCCAATAGGCCTATTGCTAAAGCGGAATAAACCTCTTTCTCAACATGATATGGTGTGTGGGCTTGAGCTCAAAGTCTGACTGTTACATACTAGGTTGAGCACTACAAGCCATCATCTTGTTTAACCATTCTAATTGGCTACTTTTCTCAGTGATGAAAATCTGAGGCACAATATTTCACACAGACCCTAGGTGAGAGTCAACATTTAGATACATCAAAACTTTAATTTCCTCATTTGTTTTAAGAATTCCATAGTACATAATGTCTCTATGGCACAGTGTATGACACTTAGGATATTTTTCAGAAGTTATTTCAAATCCTAGAAGCCAATGTTACAAGGAAGGTGGTGGGATGTATGAGCTAAGAAGATTTGCAAGGCAAGCAGTGAACTGTGTGGAATGAGAGGTGAAATTAGATTTATATTTTATATTTAGAGGGTGACCAAACACAAGTTCAGATTTAACTCAGGACCAAGGGTTATAAGACTGTGAAATGAATGAAGGCTGTTGTCATCTTTCTCATCTATTTTTGTAACGCCAGATAACCCAACTGGCAGATGCAAAGAGCGCTTCTCAAATAAAGGAAAAGGTATTTTTAAGTAATTTCCTATTTCATATTTTTAAGAAGTCTGAAATAGTCAAAATAAGGAGGAAAGTTGGTAGAATTTTGTTATGCATCCTTACATTTGTTGCAGGTCTTAGTATTTTGTTTTTATTTAAATTTGTGTCTGGGGAATGAAAGGGTATTGCAAACTCTTTAATGCTTGAAATTCCACCCAACATTTCTTTGAAGTATGGCCTTCTTCTGTTTAGTTCAATTCTGTCCTACCCTAATGGGTTGTTTTAGGATAAAAAGTCCAAACTGTCTGAAACAAGGAATCATTAGTAATATATTTCTGTATGTGTTATAGAAGAATTATCTTTGGAAAGGCAAGAATACTTTCACTCTAACTTTCCCATGCCTAATCAGAAAGAGCCTTCAGATAAAACCCTCTTTTAAAAACTAATCAAAACCAGAGGTCTTCCATCCATTCTGAGTTTTGTTAGAGTTTGGAAAGCCATATGGGTAAGGCCAGGTCTTTGGGAATTTTATAGTGCTTTTCTCTAACAGAAAGGGAAAATTGTTTTGAAATTTTTTTGACCCTGTGGCCAGATTCTTTGAAAGATTGAAATAAATGCTGAAAATAAAATGTAGTCATGCTGAAACCAACCAAACATTGTAGGAGCATATATGTGTTTTATGTATTATGGAGACTTTACATACAATGGAATTCTTAGAAAAACTGAGGAGACCACAGCCTTGATGTAAATAGGGAATCAATAGACTATAGGTATTTAATCACACTATAACAAACACAAAGGTGTGTAAAACATAGTTCCAACTTTTAAGGAGCTTGTGGAGAGGGAAAAATTGAATGTTATACTTTGGAAAGAATACACGTGGAATTCTTTGATAGTGTGGAGGGAGGAGAGAAAGAACATGGGCGAGGGGACTTTAGAGGCCTTGGAAAAGAAGAGATGGTGTTTGAATTCCTCTGTGCTAAGAATCTCCATTTTGTGAAGGACAAAGGACAGCTACTGGAGGTTATTTCACACAGAACAAAATGGGGGTTCAGAGGTCTGAGGTATAAACTCTTGAATTTTTTTCCTCCTTGCTTGCAGAAAAGCTAAAGTGACAGCGGTGACAAGATCATCTATTGTGGGTTTAAGCTGTTAAACAGCAAACCTGGGGTTTGTTATTACCCTCAGAAGGGATGTCTAAAAGTGTGTCATAGGAAGCAGCATAAGGTCAGTGGCTTCTGTGCTTTAGGGAAATCTTTATGTGGCAATTAAGCTGGAATTAGCTCTATTCTTGCCAAAAGCCACAACCCCTTGAGGTATTATTAAAGAAAGCTACCTGACTAATCAACCAAACTAACATTGTGGCCAAGATTCTGGTGCCTCAAGTGGGTTGAACGAAGCAATCAGTGAACTCACATAATGGAATCTGTGTGAGGCCTAATTTGGCCAGCATGGTTCTTAAGTTGCAATTTCTCCGAATTGGAAGAATGCAGAATTAGGCTGGTTGGTTTGCTTGCTTGCTTCTATAGCCATTTGGATTCATTTTACTTTTTTTGTTTTTGTTTTTGTTTTTGTTTTTCCTTTTTAAAATCTTGAGAGCTAGGGAAAAAATTGTCTGCTTAACATGTTTTCTGGATCGTTTTCTAATGTTCTTCTAACTTTTCCTTTATAATATCTTCTTCTATTTATTGCCCCAAACAGAAACAACCCTGAACTGTCATTAAGTAATAGCAAGCTAATACAAAAGAAGAATGGAAAGTTGGACTAGAGGTGGATACCAGTGAGTGAAAATGCAGAATTCTCAACACTGGTGTGATGGGTCTGTCACCAACCAGTGAACATGTAAAGTTAAGAGGTAAGCCTGAATGCCTTCCTGGGTTTTCCAGGGCACTTCACACCCGGGCACTCTGCAGTCTTCCTGGACCCAGGTAACAGCTGTGTGACTGAATGCCTGTTTACGTCCTCCAATTACTGTTGAGCTTTTATCATGTTTCAGGAATTATGCAGATGAATAATGGTGGGTCTATCCCCTCAGGGTGCTTACAGTGTAATTTAAGGCAGGCAGACTGACTAAAGCAGGTGATTTTAAACAAGTGCAGTGATAGAGCTGTGAATGGAGCAATTCTGCACTTTTTTTTTAAAGATTTTATTTATTTATTTGACAGAAAAAGATTACAAGTAGGCAGAGAGGCAGGCAGAGAGAGGAGGAAGCAATCTCCCCACCAAGCAGGGAGCCCGATGCGGGCCTCGATCCCAGGACCCTGGGATCATGACCTGAGCCGAAGGCAGAGGCTTTAACCCACTGAGCCACCCAGGTGCCCACAATTCTGCAGTCTTGAGAGAAAGGCTCAGGAAAATGTTCCTAGAGAGGGAATTACCTAAACTCAAATAAATTACAGGAGGGCAAAGCTCAATTGATTTTGAAAGAACTTAGTGGTATCAAGCCAGCATCTATTCTTTAATGTATACTTGCACATATATAATATTATTCATTATATTTAAATGCACATGTGTGTGTATATATATATATTTATATGTGTCAAATGCGTATGTATGTACATGTGATTACATGTGCTTATATGTATTTATAGAGATACACAGTTCCCATTACTCTGAGAGTTTAATTGGAACATGTCTTTCAGGGAAACAATGGAACACCTGGTTTAACCTGGCTCTTCTTTAGTATAATTATCAACCCTCTCCCCCAACCCCCATGTTATTGTGACAAAGAGAAGTCATGGGGGAACGATTGCAAGGTTTACCCCAAGCCTCCAAAGTCTTTTAAGGGTTATGTTCCACTTGATATTATAAGTGGAACAGTTAAATGAAGCTGAGGGCTCACCTGAGATGCACTATCAGGTAGTATATTATGCAGGATAGCACTGAACAAGGTTTTAGAAAGGGCTGTGTTGCCCTGTGGCCACCACCAGAGGGCTCAGCCTGAATTGTTCTTGGAGCAGCACTAGAGCAGTGACTGAAACAGCAACTTTAAAATGTTTTGCCACAGAAGAGGCTGGGGAGAACATGAGAGACACAGGAGGGCTTAAAAAGATGCCATGAGGAGCTGTTAAGAGGAAGTGACTAGCAAAGGAAGCAAATGTCAGCTTCTGAAAGTCCCTGTGTTGACAGCTGCTGCTGCTGCTCCCTTCACCAGGGGCATCTGGAAAATTTTGAGGCACTGATGTGGGAGCAATGGGAGAAATGGTCATTCAGACGGGAGATTGGCCATTCATTTCCATCACCCTAACGTATTACCCCCAAAATCAAGGGGAGGGTTGACAAGGGGGACATTTCTTTATGTTCCTTACGAAGAACAAATTATTTCTCAATGGGGAAAGCTGGAATAAGTAGGATTTTCAAATGAAAGATAAGAGTTTGGATCGATAGAATGGACATTAACCCTGTCCACTCTTGTCCATTTGTCCATGTGCATAACAGGGTAACTCCTACTTCACTGTGTTGTTCTGAATAAGTAATTAGAATAGTTATATTTTAAGACTGTGGGGTAGAAAGAATAATATCCCCCTGAAGATGTCCACGTTCTGATCCCAGATCTGTGACTATATTATCTTACATGGCAAAAGGAAGTTGCAGATGTGATTAAATTAAGGATTTTGAGATAGGGAGACTATTTCGGAGTAGGTGGGTGGGATCTGTGTAATCACAAAAGGAAGGTGAGCAAATCATAGTAGAGAACAAAGAGACATGAGGACAGAAGCAAAGGTTGGTGTGTTTCGAAGATGCATGCAAAGAGGGGCCATGATCCAAGGAGTCCAAGGAATGTGGCATCCAAAACCTGGAAAAAACCCAAAGAAACAGATTTTTTAAAGTATCCAGAAAGAATGCATTCAGGCTGATACCTTGATTTTATCCCTGTAAAACTCGTTTTAGAATCCTGACCTCTGGAATTATAAGATAATGGATTTGTGATAACATCTTTACAGTGGCAACAGGAAACTAATGCTATTATCATATCTATCACAGACAAATTGTTCCATAAGTAGATATAATATCATTAATAATTGCTTCATATCATATGAAATATAGTCTTTCAAAAATACATGTTTAGGAATCAATAACATATTAATTTGTTAATTTATCAGCTACAATTTGTAATATCACCAAGACTCTGGATGATGCTTTCAATATGCAACTTCTATACCTCTCACCACTATTATCAGTATTACTAATATTTTTCTCATTTGTAATCAGCAATATGATAATCACGCTGAGTATTAAATTCGGTCATAAGTCATTCAAAGGCAGAGGCTTTAACCCACTGAGCCACCCAGGCGCCCAGTCATAAGTCATTCAATTACTAAAAAATATGTAAAACAAACTGTGATTATCCTCTACCTATCCATCCACAGTATCTACTGTGGAACCAACATCGCATAAATAGTTAATTTCATTTATTATTTATTGAGTCATATACTATTTCTATATTCCCTCTTCTTTAAACACAGACTAGCATTATTATTCCTATTTTTTTTCCTTTTGCTAATTAGAATCACCATGGGTGCCAAAATCTGTTCTTTATTAATCAGGGTTCTGGTTAGGGTATAAATGGAAAAATGGCTAGTTTCTCTTTTGCTTTTCTTCTCACTTTTGATATTCTTGATTTATTTTTTCTCAAGTAGTTCCGATCTTCTTTAATAATAGCAACTTATTTTCCTGCCTTCAGTGTTCTTTGTTTAATCATGGCCATTCCATGGCATCTTAAAAAGGATAAGACCTTTGTTTCTTCTAAATACTTTCAACTTATGTTACTAAGAAAGAAGAGTATTAGACAAAGTTAAACAGTTTTTTTTTAAGATTTTATTTATTTATTTGACACAGAGAGAGAGATTACAAGTAGGCAGAGAGGCAGGCAGAGAGAGAGAGGAGGAAGCAGGCTCCCCGCTGAGGGGAGAGCCCGATGCGGGCCTCGATCCCAGGACGCTGAGATCATGACCTGAGCCGAAAGCAGAGGCTTTAACCCACTGAGCCACCCAGGCGCCCAAAGTTAAACAGGTTTATTTATATAATACATATAGACAATGTGTTCCAAAGCTCTTGACCATCTGGAGATTAACATATGGCATGTGTAATAATTGTAGCCACTCCTACAATTCACAAAACAGTGCTTGGAGCCTGATTCTAGCCCATTTTTGTGATGATCACATTTTCTGAATCAGAAATTGAGATTTATCATCTACAATTTTTTTTCAAATTGAAAATTTATTTCTATGTAAAGTTTTTGAAAGATAAAGCATTAACTCACAAAATTAATTTCCACATTTACACACTTCTTTAACTGTATCACTCTGTATCCTCAGCTGTCAGCATGATGATTGCTAAGACAGTTGATTCATTTTTTTTTTTAAAGATTTTATTTATTTATTTATTTCACAGAGGGAGAGATATCACAAGGAGGCAGAGAGGCAGGCAGAGAGAGAGAGGGGGAAGCAGGCTCCCCGCTGAGCAGGGAGCCCGATGCGGGCCTCGATCCCAGGACCCTGAGATCATGACCTGAGCCGAAAGCAGAGGCTTTAACACACTGAGCCACCCAGGCGCCCGACAGTTGATTCATTTTTATGTTGACTGTACCAAACATTCCAGAATATGGGAGAACTCAATTTATAGATGTTAAATCAATTTGGTAAATCATGTTAATATATGAAATACTACTGTATAAAATACAATGAGCCATAATGAAAATAATCAAGGTGAAATTTACTTAATAGAAATTATTATTACATTATTAGTTATTTGTTAGCTGCTACTGACTGCATGTGCTTTTAACTCTAAAGAAGCAAATTATCTGGTGCTGGTCCCTCTCTCATATTCATACATCTAATTAAACATGTAAAATTGTCATAATCTGATAAGATGCTTTATCAATCACATATTTATGCCAAATTTGTTCTCCTTTTTCCAGCCTTTCCTTGGGTTCTTCCTTTTTTTTTTTTAAGTTTTTATTTATTTATTTGACAGAGAGAGAGAGATCACAAGTGGGCAGAGAGGCAGGCAGAGAGAGGAAGAAGCAGGCTCCCTGCTGAGCCGAGAGTCCGATGCGGGGCTCGATCCCAGAACCCTGAGATCATGACCTGAGCAGAAGGCAGAGGTTTTAACCCACTGAGCCACCCAGGTGCCCTCCTTGGGTCCCTCCTGATGCTGATAAATGTCTATTTATTTTTTGTTTAAAGGTGGCCCAAGCATGTAATGTTCTGTCTTCAGTTTCTGTTTTTCTAGAATATCTTCCCCAACTCCCTGAATATGTACTAATCTATTTTTACTTGAACTTATGCTGTTGGTAACTATATCCTTTATAATTATATCTTATTTCTTGGTTATCTATTGCCTAGCTCTTTGCTCTAACTGCTATCTGTTAGCAAGTTCTTATTTCCTATTTCAGTAAGTTACATTTCTCAAGAATAAGAAAAACGCTTTGTTCCTTTTTTATGAAATTCTCATGCTGTCTGAGATTATGTCTACTTTTTTCATCTTAATTCACCACCAATATCACAAAGTAGGTGTTCAGGAAATACTCATGGAATCAGTGAAGTTGTTAATTACCCTATTTATCAGCATTTTATCAGTATAATTTCTGAGAGGCTAGGTTTACTGCACCAAATATAGGAGTCTTTACAATTTTACACAATTCTCCACATTAAAAAAGGAAAAAGATGCTTAAGAATTATATCTTGGCTCCATCTCTAGCAACAATTCTATCTCTGTTTCATGATCTACTGCTTGATTTGGCCTATGAAATTAAAATGTGCTAGGAAACCAGGCTGCTTGAAGCCAACAGGAAAGGAATATACATATGCATAAAAAAGATGGGAAACCAGTAGCTCAGGAATCAAGTGGACACATAAATGTCTTGGAGTTCCTTGCTTATAAACAAATTATAATTTTAACATGTGTAATTATTTTATTGATTAGAACTTAAAACTAAAACTTAAGCACTTTTTAAAGATTATGGAATTATTGTATCTACTATAGAAAATTTAAATTATCCAAATGCAGTTTTCTTGAACAGAAGGTCAAAGAGTGATTTAATTGCTTTCATTTATGAATTGAGAACCTAGCTCCTCTACCTCCTTTAATCTGAATGAAAATATTTCAGGAACATAAACCTACCAAAATTATTTTTCTAATAATGATCACTAACTCTTATAAACTTAGAGTTTTGTCCACTCATTAGTATAAAAGTTTATATCTAAGATGCTAAAATTAAACATAATTTGTCACACTTGGTTCATGTATAAGGATTAGAATTTTGCAATTGAGATTTGATTCAGCAAATGATTATCCTTTTTTTAATTAGCTTGATAAGAGGGAGAACTTTTTATTATTTTTCCCTGATTTAATAGTTGTATTTTTCAGTCATTAGGAAAATAGTTTTACTCTTTAAATAAGTATAATGCCATATAGTGGGAAGGAATGAATCTTGCTCTTGCCTTTATCTTTTCAGTTCAATCAGATGAATTAGGTGTTCTACCTGTTGATTGTAATGTTTCTCTACTTTGAAGATTGAGTAAAGGACTCAGGAGCCCCACTAAATATGATTTTAGGTTCTGATTTGCCTCAAAACTGTGTTACAAACGGCTTATCTAAAATCATGTTCATGAATGCTGAACTTAATCATTCTCATCTGAATCCATCTCGACAATTGTTTCTAAATTGACTTTAATATGAGATCTTTTTTATCAGAAGATGACTACAGTATTTTAGATTGCTGAGAAAATGTTGAGGGGAGGAAATAAAAGCTATTTTTTTAATCCCTCTGGTAACATACATGAATTCTAATAAAAACATTATATAAACCCCTTTGTTTTATTTTCTTAAAAGAAGTCCCAAATTTAATTTAAATGTCTTCATTATTTTCTTGTGGTCAAACTTATAAACCTATAAAACAAGCGAACAAACACTCTCCTGTTTGAAATAATATTATTCCTCATATCCTAGTTTTTTTTATTATTGCTTAGGTTTGTTCTATATTCATCTTCCCTCCCCATACTTTTTTGTTTCATACTATAGTTCTGTTTGTTTGCTTTAAAATATCCTGGTATGTCTTTCAGATCCCCTGAGCACTTAGAAATTCTCTTTAAGTTTACTGCTATTTTTGGTTGATGTTGATATATTTGCTATTGTTATTTTTAATCTCATTAGAATTGCTTTAGAGCTGAATAATCATTTGGGGTCAATTTTCTTCTTTTAATTTTGGTTGTTGTTTCCTAATTTTTAGAACCATTAAAATACTACAGACATTAATTTTTCATTTGATAGAGTTTGAAAAATCATGGAAGTTGGAGAGGTTAAAAACTTTATAGATTTGATCATTTGGGCCTCTTCTGTTACAGAGATAGAATTATGAGCCCTGTAAAGCTAAGACGTATAATCACCAATGTTTGGTTTAGAAACTAAAATCCTGGTTTCCTAATCTAAATCTTTCCCTAAAACTTGCTTTGAAATGACTATTGTTGCATGAAACACTTAAAAGCAATTATACTACATTTCTACCACCCTGTGTTACAAGAATTTCAGTTATCTTGAAAATAAGTAATCAACAACTTTTAAGATGACAATTATAAAAATGTGGAGAAACTTCTATAAAAGCCTTCTGTTATATATATGTTCAGTCATATGAAAACATGAACACTAGTGAGGCTGTCCTTTTCCTTTCCTTTCCTATGATTTAACAAGCTAAATACAACTGATTATTTTTCTCATCTTTTCATTCAAAACAATAGATTTTTTTAATAGTGAAAGAAAAGCTGGATTTAACTGAACAAAGCAAAAATGTTTTATAACAGAGTCTCGTTGTCTACATATTACATCATAACAATGAAATGATGTGGGCTTTCTTTTACTTGTATATTTCTATTCATGGATAACTTTAACCAAATAGATTTATAAGATGCCTCATATGTTTTCATTATTTTTAAATACTTTAAAATAATTTCTCAGTGAACTGGGAGGGGGGAGAATTAAATACCAAATGCATGAATAAGGATCTTTTGAAATTACAAATTTAGGCTTGCATGGGTGGCTCAGTTAGTTAAATGTCTGCCTTCAGGCCAGGTCACGATTCCAGGGTCCTGGGCTCGAGCCCCACATTGGGTTCCTTGCTCAGCAGGGAGTCAGCTTCTCCCTCTTCCTCTGCCCCCCTCCCAGCTCACATGTACTTGTGCACATGCTACCTTCCCTCCTAAATAGATAAATAAAATCTTAAAAAAAAAAAAAGAAAGGAATTGTAGATTTAAAGAGCTTGATAACCCCTTGTGGTAGGAAGAAAATGTATTCAAATGCAGCCCACATGTTTCCAAAAAAAGTCCCTTTATTAAAAAAAAATTACTTAATTTTTCTGTCATTCCTATTCCAATTGATAGAGATGGACAATGATATGCAGGATTGAAAGGTAAACGTTACTTAAAAGTAATTTAGTATCTTTCAGTTTAAAGCAGTATTATTTTGTTCACCTGTCTTTGGGTATATGCAGTCTTTCAAGATTTCTAACTTCTTACGCTCCATTCCTCCAAACATATGGAAGTTTATTCAGGCAGGACTACTTCCTCATGATATGGACATACGATTTCTGATGAATTGAAACTGACTTATATAATTAACATATATTAACATTATTATATTAGTAACACATATATTAATAGTAGTAACATATATACTACATATTCTATTAAAAATAAATGTAGTTGGTTATAATCAGGAGTTGATTAGAAAGATAAAGATACTAGATTTTAAAAGTTTTTTTGAAAAATTAGAGTTATAAGGGATATTTGGTCTAAATTGGCATGAATAAAGAATCAGATGGTGCTCTGTGTTATGGGTCCAGGAGCAGTTGAAAATGAATAGTTGAGTTCTATATCGTACCTATGAATGGAACTAGATTGAGCAGTGATTCCTACCAGGAGAAGAAATAGATTTTATTGTGTGACAGGCTGTACATTGTTATGTCTTCAGCCATATAAGACTAGAATTGAGAAGAGGAAAAACAAGATAGTAGATACGCTGTAATGGGAATTGAAAGAGGAAGTACAATATTACTCATTGAAATAAAGTTCAGGCAGGATTGTTTGTGAGTAGAAGAATAAGCTTCGAAGAAATAAACATCTTTGGCTTAATTATGAAAAACCTTAGTACTCTTGCAAGAGACACTGTTTATTTCAAACATTGGCTCAGGGTGACAAATGACAAAATGGTAATTTCAGAGAAATGAGTTCTTAGTCATTTCTCATTTTTCTATTGAGAATAATATATTCATGTTTGTATATTATATAAATAATACAGTAAAATGTATATTATTTATATGTCTATTTATATCTAAAATAGTCCTTTTCCTTCTCACTTTTTTTTAATTTGTGAATCACTTAGCAACTCTTCCACTTTCAGTTTTCTGTTGTTAAAAGATAAACTGAAGCATATTAAACATTTTAAGAGTTTATTTGAACAGAAGTTGATCGGAATTGGACAGAGTCAAAGTGGCAGTGGGGAAGCACAGAAAATAAATTATTGTTTGACTGTAGCTTAAAGACTAATTTGCTGTTTGTGACTAGTTGTCCTTAGGCTTCAATTTTGTAAGGGTATTTATAGGTTTAGGCTTTGTTTGCTTACAAACGCTAACATGGTGTTTGAGCCATGTAAGTCTAATGGCCTCCTTGTTTAATTACACTGTGTTATAAAATCTAACTTTCTCTGGTTTTATCCTGGGATTAGAGGTTTCTGTGTTATATTAATTATTTACAGTTATATTATAATAAATTATAATTAATGTATTCCTGCTGTTGTTTTCTCAAAGTTTTTTTGTTTTTTGGAAAGGAGAGTGGTGTCAAAGATAAACAAAACCTCGGGGTGCGTGGGTGGTTGAGTCGGTTAAATGGCTGCCTTCAGCTCAGGTCATGATCTCATGGTCCTGGAATTGAGCCCCACATTGGGTTCATTGCTCAAAGGGGAGCCTGCTTCTCCCTCTCCCTCTGCCTGCCACTCCACCTGTTTGTGCTCTTTCTCTTTCCCTATCAAATAAATAAATAAAATCTTTAAAAAAAATAAAACCAGAGACTAGTTAAAGTGGTAAGATCAGGTTTTAATCAGTAATGTGTTATTGAAATAAGGCAAAGAATCTAAGGTGAACTGAACTCCAATTTGTACAGAAATGACTGGACCTTCTAAAGGAAGAGAGAGAGAATAGCCAACAGAGTGAGCAGGGGCTCAATAGTCAGAGAAGTGAACAACTGCAAATGGGAAAGAGGAAAACCCAACTGATTTTGCTGCCGACTTGTGCTCATTGAAGCTAGGCTCCCACTCTCCCACAAAGACTGAGAGACAAGGATCCTGTCTTTGGTTGTTGGCTGGAAAAATACTAAATTCTCATGGCAGGCTTGAGTTTTCTCAGGCAGGCACTCACTAGGAGACTAGGATCATCTTAGGGGCATGGCCTTGAGTTATTAGAAACTATGCTACTGTTCTGTTCGGGTCTTTATGGAATGAGGCTGAAGCCTAGTCAAGAAGACTTCACAGGATGCCTGCTAACGTTTGGTCAAGGAAAAAATCTTTGTCAGTGGGTTTATAATATGTCTTTGACAGGACTTGGTTAAGAAAAGTGTCCAACTACCACTGTCATCATAATTTTATTTATGAACTTGGCAAGTCTGTGGTGCCCAGTGGTCTAGTCAAATGCTAGTCTAGGCATTGCTGTAAAGCTATTTTGTTGCTGTGATTGACATTTATTATCAGTTTAAGTAAATTACCTATGATAATGTGGGTGAGGCTCTTCCACTCAACTGTGGCCCTTACTACAAAGACTAGTGTTTCCTAGGAAGAAAGAATTGAATCCTGTAATCAAAATACAGCCTGATTTTCAGCCTGCCAATGTGCCCTACAGATGCTGAACTTACCAGTTCCCTTAGTCACATGAAACAATTCCTTAAAATAAATCTCTCTCTCTCTCATGGTCTCTGTCTCTTTCTCTCTCTTTCCAAATATGTATATCCTACTGGTTCTATTTCTCTGGTGTCAAAAGATAAACTGATGTATATTAAAAATTTTAAGAGTTAATTTGAGCAAAAATTGATTCAGATTGATTTAGCAGTTAGAAAGGAGCCCAAAGTAGTGTGCAAACTGAGACTTTTATAGGCAGAAGGGATCAGAGACAAGAAAGTTACACTAGGTAATAAAGCAGATTGGTTATTGCAAGGTTACTTTCTATCAGGCAGATTATCTAACTAGTGCTAATCAGGCAATTCTTAATTAACTGTCTTAAGATTCTATTTTTGGGACAGTCAAAACTGTAATTAAGTTAGGTCTCTGGTGATATGGAGCTTAACATGACCAACTACATTTGGGGCCTGTGGTCTTGTTTTTAACACTGGAGAACACTGACTGGTTAATGGACTCAAGAAATTCACTGAAATTTTAATAAGAGATAGTTTCCAGGTTTGCAGATCAGATGAATTAATATGAACAATGAAATTTCATTAAGAAGATATTGCATAACATCCTTCTGGCAACATGCAAAATATTAAGGGTTCCCAGGCTGGCTCAGTTCATACAAATTTCAATTCAGCTTTCTATTGGTTCTAAGGGGGTGAGACAATTTCTTTTTTTTTTTTTTGACAGAGAGAGAGAGAGAGATCACAAGTAGGCAGAGAGGCAGGCAGAGAGAGAGGAGGAAGCAGGCTCCCTGCCGAGCAGAGAGCCCGATGTGGGCCTCGATCCCAGGACCCTGAGATCATGACCTGAGCCGAAGGCAGAGGCTTTAAACCGCTGAGCCACCCAGGCGCCCGGGGGTGAGACAATTTCTAAGGAAGTTGTTTAATGTTTAAAAAAAAAAGTTGTAAGTCCTGAGAAAACTACAACTGGTACAGACATAAAAAGGAAAAGGGAAAAAACATATCAATGTAAAACTTACTTCTTTGGATCCTCCTCAGTTTTGATCTGTTTGTTAATCTCTCTAGGTTTCTGCTACTATCTACTTCCCTATTCTCTTCACTAGTACACTCATGCTACAGAAATGTCTTCTTCTATTTTTCAGTGTATTGGATATCATCCAGAATACTGCTGGGCTATTGCTTCTGAAGGACTTTGCAAAAATGCTGAGCTTTAAGACAAATATACCATGCAAAATGATTTTATTTTAGGATCCGAAACCAATCAAAATGAAGCACGAAGGGGGTGGATAATTTATGGAAAGTAATGTGCATTTACTTTACCCAAGAATGGAGAAATTATTTTCTCTAAGCTTGTTTGCTCTCTCAATTCACATCCTGAATTTTTATATCTTTGTCAATTTCATTTAGAAAATATCCCAGTATAGTATCCTCACACCATCAATTGACCCTTTGCATAAAACAGGTAAAGATACATGTTAGGTTGAATAAATAAATAAATAAATAAAGGCATCAGGCTACTAGAAACATGCAGATATTTTGTTTCCCAAAGTCTGAATATAAAGAATTTTATTCTGTATCCCAAAAGAGCCAATTTTAAGTTCTTGTTAAAAACAAGACAACAAATGGAGTTTCTTATGCTAAGCCCCACATCACCAACCAAGAGTTAACTTAATTACAGTTTTGGCTCTCCCAGAAAAGGAATTTTAAACCAGCCAATCAGGAATTGCCTAGGGAATCGGCCTAATAGGCCCCTTCCATCTGCTAAAAGAAATTACCCTTTTTTTTCCACCATAACTTTGTTGTTCCCACTCTTTTCTGCCCATAAAAGTCTTTCATTTTGTACAGTTCCTTGGAGCCCCTTTCTATCTGCTAGACTGGATGCTCCCCAATTCATGAATCATGGAATATAACTAATAAGACCTTTTACAATTTATTCAGTTGAATTTTGTTTTTTAACACTCTAAACACCTCTACTTTAAGGTGAACAAATGAAATGCATATGGTCACAAGGAAGCATTATGCAATAAGATGCATCCATTCATATTTTATTGTTAAATTAACTCTGTACCAGCAACTTTATGACTCTACAACAGGTGTTGTTCAATTTTCCTATAAATGATGTTTTCATTTATCTAATACCCCCTCAAGAGGTAGAAGATGTCTAGATTTTTTCTTTTAAAATTATGATTTAATTTCAACTGTAGTTTCACATAAAGTCAACTAATCTTGAACAGAAATATTAAGAGAAGAATGAATTTTGTCTTGAAAGCATTTCAAAACTCTGAATTCATAAAGCAAATCTGAAAACACCCAAACAGGATATAAGAAAACATCCTTGTACAAAAACACACCCAAAGGCTCTGAAGATAAGTTGATTGAAAATATTCTTACTGTGGCAGGTTAAACTTTCTCAAAACAGCATATATCACTTGCATTTTATTCTTACTTTTTTTTAAAACTAATGACAACCACTAAATGAAATATTGCAATATTGTAAGAATTGGAAAAATAAAATGAGTGAGTTGTAGTGAATTTCATTAATTTCAGGGCAATATTAAACACTTAACAAGGCAGCAGATAAACATGTTTTGTCTAATGACATTCAAGCCCAGCATGTATCTTATTATTATGAAAAATGAGTTTCTTAAATTCAGAGATCCTGCTGGATTACAGCTGGTTTGGCATAAAGATAATTTTGGAATTCAGCTTTAAGAATCATGCTTGATGAGAAGTATGCTACCATGAAGACTTATTTTGACAAAGTGTTTTATTACATTAGAGAATCTTATAGACACAAGTCTTCTTTGAGATCATCATGGATTTTGGGGATAAGAAAATTGAGCCCATTACTGTTAATTTCAAAAATACATATTAATTACCAGTTCAAACCTAAAAACTTACAGGAATAGCACTCAAAAAATTCCATGTGTTCTTTGTACAGTTTCCCCAAGTGTCAATGTGTTGTTAGATATTCTTTAGGTTTTGTATGCTTCTTGTGTGTGTTAATGTATCTCTCTGTGTATATACATTAGTTTCCTGAATCACTAGATGGCAAGTTGTAGACATGACGAGTCTTTACCTCTACATAGTTCAGTCTTTATTTCCTAAATACCCAGGCATTTTATTGCATAACCACTGTAAAATTATCAAAGTCAAGAGATTTAATACTGGTACAGTATTATCTAAGACAAAATCCATATACCGATTTTGCCAATTTTTAAAATAAATCTTTTATAGCAAAAGTAAACTTGGATTATGAATCATATTTGTCAAATGTCTTTAGTTTCCTTTAATCTGATACTGCTCCTGAATCTTTCTTTGTATTTTGGACAGTGACATGTTCAAGGAATTCAAGCTAGTTATTTTGCAGAATGTCCTTCAGCTTGGGTTTATCTGATGTTTCCTCATGACTAGATTCAGATTATGCTCCCTGGGGACAGAATTAAAACAAAACAAACAGAATAAAACAAACAAAAACATCCTTCTTGACGCCTTGTCTTAGTAGGCAGAAAATGTTAGCGTGTTAGAATATTGGTGTTGTTAATTTAATTCTTGGTTAAATTTGCTTTCTGCCAGGTTTCTATATCATAAAGTTATGATTTATTCTTTTTAATTAGTAAGTACCCTGTGGAGATTCTGAAATTATGTGGATATCTTAATATTTCTCAAAATTTCTACCACAAGTTTTAACATCTATGATGACTTGCGCATAAATCAATTTTTATTACTATGGTTGACAAATTGGGATTTATTTTCAAACTCTATCACTCTGTCTATATTTACTAGTTGATTTTCTGTCATAAGGAAGATTTTTCCTTTCTTTATCATCTATCCGTCTATCAATTATGAATCTATCATCATCATTATCCTCCCATCATCTCTCTCTTATTTATTTTTGTATCAGTGTGGATTCTTAGAATTATTAAGTAGATTATAATCCTTTACCATCATTATTTATTTTGAGACTCAAATTGATCCAGATTTTACTAGTTTAAGCCCCTTCATGCTGACTCCTGCTCCTTTTGACCTATCTCTATCATTTCTATTAATACTTGCCTGTTCTCTGACACATCAGGTAATTCCAGGATTATCTTGTTAATTTTTCAGCCATGTCTCTGGATTCAGGCATTTTTTCGCAGCTTCCTTTTTTGGAGAATGGTATTTCGAAACCAAGCTATAAGTACTGTGTCTTCATTGTTCATGGGTTTTTATTGCTTCTTTGTATTCTTAGCTGATAGAACTAGGAAATTATGTAATGCTCGACCGCGCAAGCACACACGCACATGCTCTCCATAAGCTTCTGTTTCTACCTCTATATCTGGTTGTCCATATATTTTGGAACCTAGAATAACCTCAATTCCAGCTCAACACCACATGGTTTATTCTATCCTTTTCCCGTATGCATTATAACTACCTTCTCTGACAAAGCTAGTTCTCATCAGCCACAACATATCTACATATTTGCTTAGTCCTAAAATTCATAGAAAAATTGGTTTCTAAAATTATATGTATATGTATCTACTGCTTTTAACTTAGGTCATGTTAGTCCAAATAATGTGTTCAAAATATACTTGGACCACTTTCTTCTCACCCACTCTTCAGTGTACTTATATTACTAACTTAAAATTCAGTTTAACTTATTATTTAACAAATTTCTGTTTTTATTCAATTTTAGGGTTTCTTTCAAACTTCCTCATTTTAATTTTTTCTCTTTGAGTATTTGAAATAACCACATGTTTTCAAAATCAGATTGTACCAAAAAAAAAAAAAATCTGGAGTTGTGCTACTCCCTCACTCTCATCCTTCTATTTCTTGTTCTCATTCCTTACTTGCAGGCAACCGATTTCATTAATCTTTGACTTACTTGTATGTTATTTCAATTGTTAAATTTCTAATAGCTGAACTCAGTCAGTTTTCCTGATATCAATTCTCTTAAAAAAGATTATTTCAGTGGATTGAAAGATTCTGTTCTTAATATTAAGGTGTCGAGGAAGATACATGTGTTTTGGAGTGACCAGAACAGGCTCAAGTTTGGATTTAATATTTCTACTTATAAATCATGCAAGATTCTTAGCTTTTCTGACACACATTTTAAAAAATGAGAGTATTATTAATTTTACAAAGTTGCATGTATGTGGAACATAATCTATGTAATTTGACTATTACTCAACACTCAATATTTAGATTTTTCTCAATAATTGACAGTTGCAAATATTTCTAGTACTAACATCATTTCTAAAGTAACAATGCATGTTCTGCTTTTTACAAACACATGGTATTCATTAGCAAATCAATATAACAGCCTACCAAAAAATTGTTATTGGATTCTTAAAATGCATCTTGTTTTACTGAAGAGAAAACCTAAGTTCAAAACATTATGCCAAAAAGCTTAATGACACTGTGTTAATGTAAGTTCCCAGCCTAAATGGTGATTTTCTTTTTAAATAAAGTAAATATTCAATCTAGGAAATCTACCAAATCTTGCTAACTTTTCACTGGGAGGTAAATGACTATTTGTTCAAGGTCTGGAATTATAATACTCTAAAATAGGTCTATGGGTTCCATTCATGTAAAGAATTTGAAATCCAGATGGAGAAAGATGGAGAATGCATGTAGATTTGCTCCCTATATGCATCCCCTAAATGCTGCGGTTTTTACTGAAAAATAAGACAAACTTCATGAAAGGGAAATTCAACTATACTTGTCAAAAAATATAAGAAATAAGTTAGAAAAATCCTCTCATATAGAGGATGATATGTTCATTCTCAAATCTTATATTTTGACATTTAGTTAAAAGTGCCTTTGCAATTAAGGGTATTCATAGAATATGATAACATTACTAACATGGAATTCAAATGTGCTATTTATTTTATGAAGTGCACAATTTATCTCTTAGTTTCTGTGGTTGATTCTACTATGGAAACTTCAGGAAACTTTCTCCTTTAATATTTGAAGGACATTTACCAGAGAGGTAAGGTCACTAGAATCCTCCAGGTTAGTTTGTATTAGTAGAAGCACTCAGGTCAGCCACTGACAATTTTTCTCAATTAGGAAACACAATAAGGTATGCAAGTAATATGTACCTGAGGAAAAGTACATTCTGCCTTGGACATGCAAGCTTTAGTGACATTTTAAATAGAAAGGTTGAAGGAATCAAGTCCATTTTGGAGTAATTTTATAAGCTGAAGTAAGATCGATCCATTCTTCAACAGGAAGCTTCTAGACCATAGTAAAAATAAAAGCAGTTTATAAAACTGACGTAATGCTACAAAAAATCTATGCTTTGGTCAGGAGAAAACACTGAACTTAAAACATGGCTAAGACAATATTTCACTCAATTCTCCACTATGAGTGTGTGAGTGTGTGCATATGGAAAAAAGAATTTCCTTGTTTTTACTGAAGTGGAGTAATTAGTTGGCTTGTTTTGCATCCTTGTCCTAGATCTTCAGCCATGAATAAGAATCTTTCTTACTCGTAGGCGACAATGGTTCATTCCTTCTTTCTTGCAATACGTTTTTTTGTTTGTTTTTGGGTTTTTTTTTTAAGACACTAATTGTATATGTACGACTCTGATGTATCTGTAATGATTAGAACATTTGGTCAAAGGAGAGCATTGCATTTTTTCCAGGCCACACCCTTTCTTTCTCTGTAGCATAAGAAGAACCCAGCAGGGGTCCACCATGGCCAGTTTTTTCTAGACAGAGGACGTGAAACTGTCAGCTGTTTTATTGGCAAATGTTCCATCCATGTGAGTCTACTTACTTTCATGTCTGTTTTCTTTTACTGAATACAAGTAAAGATTTATACTCGGAAGAAGTTTTTAGCTACAAAGAAAAATATATTTAATAAATGCTCATCATAAAAGGTCATTTTTATGTTTTCTGTTTTCATTGAATAATATAAGCAAGCAATGATTTGGCAGAATTGAAAAGCTTTCTGAAACCCGTGGTCAGTGAAAAACTAAATGCTGCCCAGGGGCACATCTTTATGAAAACAATTAACAAGACTTTTTCCCCCTAGAATTAGATTTTGCCATTTAATGAAAAATAATTCATGCAGATTCAATCAACCAAGATATAACAGTGTTTACTTAGCTATTACCCTTAAAAGTGGTTTTAGACCTTGAATAGAAATATCTTGAGTCAGGGAAATTTGACTCCCCAGGGAGCATTTTAGGAAGAGTCACTCTGAAAAGTGGAGTTAAAATCATTTTGGTTCACGAAGTGCCCTTTGATCATTAACTTGGAACCCTTATCATAAGAAAATCCAATATTCAAAGCAGTACTGGGGGAGAAATAAAATAAAAAGGAAATAACGCTACTCTATTTGAAATGGTTTTCAGTTAGAATTTGGCGCATGCTGAAAACAGTACTCATTCTGAACGCTTTTTTTCCCCCCTGTGGGACTATTGTATTAATGGTTGCATTGTGGATGCAGATTTTCTAAAATGATTGCCCCAGTGCCAAATTATTTTCCCAGTAGTGATTTAGACTGGGGAGAGGCGTGCTAATTCTTTCTGTCTACTGGAGAGTGCATAGGGTACATTCTTATTAGAAATTCAGTTTGTTCCATAAGGATCTCAAAATAGCCACTTCCCCATTCTTTTTCTCTCATTTTCTCTCATTCTTTCTCTCCTCCACCTCAGCCTCAAACCCACTTCCTCTTTCAGGATGGATAGTTACATTTCAGAGGTCTCCTTGAAAGGGTGAGTGGGTGGAAAGAGTAAGACAAATACAAATTTTAATCCTAGATGTATTTCCTGCAAGTTCTGTGATGTCAGCGATGCTCTACTTTTGACTGTTTCCTTCTTTTTTAAGGGAGAAAAATAATGCAGGGCTTTTGTGAGTCCTAATTGAAATAGCATGTATGATTTGTTTAGCACAATATTGGTAAAGAATAAGCTCAGTTCATTTTTCCTTGACATAGCAAAGAGCCATGGAAAACCTATCATAACATTCCAGGGCTCACCGAGTTCAAATAGTTGTTATGCACACTTGCAACTGTGTTGTGTACCTGTGTATAGTGTCAGTAACTGACAGCTATGTACATTTATCCATGTAACCTAGTTCATAATTTACATGATAATAGAGATTTATCACTTTCATGTGTTGGTTTTTATTGGTTTTTTGGGGGGTCATATTTATTTGATTCCAAATCTGTAAGAACACACACTTACATGCTCACACTGTCTGAAAAGAGGCAGCCTGCTTACACCATGCTCTTCCATAACTAACTCCATTTCAAGGGAAGTATTGCAATAATAATCAGGGAGTATATGTGGATTTCTCCTAATTATTATTTATATTTATTCAACTTTATAATGTGCTTCCTTTATTTTCTCATTAGACTACAATGATTTTTGAAGTAATTTCTTTTCATTTTGCAACCATCCGTATTCTCTACAATTTGAACATCTGTATAATGTTCTCTATTCTGTGGTTGTTTGCTCTTAATCGCACCTCTGCCAATGACCTTGAGCAATTTTTATCTCTTTATATCTGTTTCCACATTTGTAATGCTATGATTAGAAAATCTTCTTTTCCCCTGAAGAGACATAAGTGTAGGGCATTTAAAATTGTTGGAAGAGGATTGATGATCAAAAAATAAAATGTAAATAACACCTGTATTTATTTCTATCACAGGCTTTGAAAGTGTTATGATTCCAGAAATGTTAGGGAAGATGTGAGTTGTAAGGTAGTAAACTGAAGTGGAAATATCAAGTTGATATATCTTATCTCCATAGCTGGAAAACAAAGTTACTGTTAAGATTTCAAAGTCAAGGCCGTATGCCTTATGCTACGCTCTCAGGAATGAGAATTTTATTTTAGAAGTTGTCCCTGAATGGGTTCTAGACTCCACAGATAGAACTGTAAAATTTCCTACAAATACACTCTGATTACAGACCTGCATACACACAGTAATTGAAGAATTTTGAGGTCAAATGATTAAAAGACTATCTGTAGTGAAAACAATATCCTTACTTTGTTTTGGCCCTGATTTGTTCTTTATGGAGACAACATTATATCACTTCTTTATTTTAATTTAATAAACTGAAAGTTAATGAAGATTACTTTAAAAAAAAACAAATTATTTGCATGACCCATATATTTAAAACTTCCTCAGGATACAGTATCCTGTTAAACTATTTTTCTTTTTAAAAATTAAAACATTATGGCACAATCTCCCACCTACTTTCTTTCTAGAAATTAGTTCTTTTTAAAATATCTGTTAGTTATACCTAAGAGCCCCATGGTCGTGTCTTATACGAAGGCTCAATTACAGTTTTCTGGTGGAATGATTCCCCTTCCTCCTTCCCTGCTCCATTACACTCTTGTTATAGACAAGTCTCCATGAAATCATTTGGCAAAACCCCCTTTCTGTCTTTGCCTGCTATTAGCTATGCTGAGGCAAATGTCATGACTGCAATTGGGCAACCAGCTTCCGGTTCGAACAGTGCACAGGTGTCATTCGGTTCAGTGCAGGAGCTACAGAATGGCTTATGTCCCATCTCGAGACATATTTTGTTCTGCATACATTGAAGCACTTCTTATGGCTGAAATATTATTACTTGACTTGAAAAAGCATTTCTTCCAGTTTTTCAATTACTATGTATTCACAGATGCTTAAACCCAGCCTAATTGGTTTAAATGAAACCATGTTTCATATCCCTCTCACCTTCCTTCCCATTACCACTCAGTTACTAGTTTAGACAAATGAGCATCAACAATGACAATCATTGACAATGCAAATCAGTTACTATAATAGTTAATTTTGGGAAAAAATGAGGACTCGTGCCAGGACATGATGCTAAGTATCTTTCTATTAATAGTTACTAAGATCTAATTAAGTTAAAAAAATACTGTAACCATAGAAGTAACAAAGTTTTCAATCAATATTGTTTTATAAAATTAAAAAGATATGAATTCCTTAAACATTGTGGTAGTAGCTGCTAATTTATTCTTTAATGATTTGAACATTTGGTGTAAATGAACTTTCTCCTTTTTAATAATCAATGCTATAATTTTACTTTACAAACTTTTTTTTATTAACATATAATGTATTATTTGTCCCAAGGGTACAGGTCTGTGAATCATCAGGCTTACACATTTCACAGCACTCACCATAGCACATACCCTCCCCAATGTCCATAACTCAGCCACCCTATCCCTAGCCCCCAGCCCCCAGCAACCCTCAGTTTGTTTGGTGAGATTGTCTCTTATGGTTTGTCTCCCTCCTGATCCCATTTTGTTTCATTTTTTCCCTCCCTACCTTCCATGACTCCCCACCCTGTCTCTCAAATTCCTCATATTAGAGAGATCATATGATAATTGTCTTTCTCTGATTGATTTATTTCACTTAGCATAATACCCTCTAGTTCCATCCATGTCATTGCAAATGGCAAGATTTCATTTCTTTTGATGGCTGCATAGTATTCCATCGTGTGTGTGTATGTGTGTGTGTGTGTGCAAACCACATATTATTTATCCACTCATCTGTTGATGGACATCTAGGTTCTTTCCATAGTTTTGCTATTGTGGACATTACTGCTATAAACATTCAGGTACACGTGCCCCTGAGGATCACTACATTTGTATCTTTAGGGTAAATACCCAGTAGTGCAATTGCTGGGATGTAGGGTAGCTCTATTTTCAACTTTTTGAGGAACCTCCACTCTGTTTTCCAGAGTGGCTGCACTAGCTTGCATTCCCACCAACAATTTAGAAATGTTCCCCTTTCTCCACATCCTCACCAACATCTGTTGTTTCCTAACTTGTTAATTTTAGCCATTCTGACTGGTGTGAGGTGGTACTCACTGTAGTTTTTGTTTGTATTTCCCTGATGCCAAGTGATGTTGAGCACTTTTTCATGTGTCTGTTGGCCATTCGGCTGTCTTCTTTGCCAAAATATATGTTTACGACTTTTGCCCATTTCTTGATTGGATTATTTGTTCTCTGGGCGTTGAGTTTGATAAGTTATTTATAGATTTTGGATACTAGCCCTTTATCTGATATGTCATTTGTGAATATCTTCTCCCATTCTGTCAGCTGTCTTTTGGTTTTGTTGACTGTTTCCTTAGCTGTGCAAAAGCTTTTTATCTTGATGAAGTCCCAATAATGCATTATTTCCCTTGCTTCCCTTGCCTTTGATGATGTTTCTAGGAAGAAGTTGCTGTGGCTGAGATTGAAGAGGTTGCTGCCTGTGTTCTCTTCAAGGGTTTTGATGAATTCTTTTCTCACATTGAGGTTTTTCATCCATTTTGAGTCTATTTTTGTGTGTGGTATAAGGAAATGGTCCAGTTTCATTCTTCTGCAGGTATGTGGCTGTCCAATTGTCCCAACACCATTTGTTGAAGAGATTTTCATTTTTTGATTGGACATTCTTTCCTGCTTTGTTGAAGGTTAGTTAACCATAGAGTTGAGGGTCCATTTCTGGGCTCTTGAGTTGATCCCATTTACAATTGCTTCCAAACCCATAAGCTACCTAGAAATAAACCTAACCAAAGAGGCAAAGAATCTGTACTCTCAAAAAATCTATAGAGTACTCATGAAAGAAATTGAGGAAGACACTAAGAAATGGAACAACATTCCACTCTCATGGGTTAGAAGAACAAATATTGTGAAAATGTCTGTGCTACCTAGAGCAATCTACATATTTAATGCAATCCCTATCAAAATGCCATCAATTTGGGCTCCTGGGTGGCTCAGTCAGTTAAGTCATGGCCTTCAGCTCAGGTCATGATCCCATGGTGGTGGGATCGAGTCCCACATTGGGCTCCTTGCTCAGTGGAAAGCCTGCTTCTCCCTCTCCCTCTGCCTGCTGCTCTGCCTACTTGTGCTCTCTCTGTCAAATAAATAAATAAAATCTTTAAAAAAACTACCATCAATTTTTTTCAAAGAAATGGAACAAATAATCCTAAAATTTAAATGGAACCAGAAAAGACCCTGAATGGCCAGAGGAATGTTGGGAGAAAAAAACAACAACAACAACAACTAAAGTTGGTAGCATCACAATTCCAGACTTCAAGCTCTATTACAAAGTTGTAATTGTCAAGGCAGTATGGTACTGGCACAAAAACAGTCACATAGATCAATGGTACAAACCTGTTTTTATCTGGTTTCTCTTTTAAAAGCATTGCTGCCCCCTCAGGTAACCAAGCTCAGGTTTGACCACTTCATCTTCACTAGATAGTTGCTATGACTGGTTAAGTTTTCAATTCCTGCTATCTCTAGAATCCACTTTATCTCCTACTGATTATTTACATTTTTGTTAGGTCATCAATTAATCTGAAAAGAGAGTTCCATTATTTTAGCCCCTCTTTGCTTTAATCTGTTTTAGACAATTCCATGAGATTACTGTTAACCAGCTCTCTGCACTATAAAATGTACAGTTTTAGATGCTGAGATTCAGGTACTGGCAAGGTTTGAAATGTGATCAGTGACTAAAGGTTGCTGAAGCAGGCAGAATCGTGGGCCTTTAAGATGAGATTGTTGAAGTCACTTCCACTTTGATAGCAGCTCTTGATAAAAGAAAGAATATAATCCAAGTTCTAGAATGGTCACTGAAAAAGAAGTAACTTGGAAGTTACTCTAATTATTGCAGTTATCCATCAGATATCCTAATTACCTCCACTCTTTACCATGTATTGAGCTTTTTGTATACACAGCTTACCTTTTTTCAGAGTGTAGTCTTCTTGAATGATGTTTTATGTTTTATTTATTAATCCAGTATTATCCCAACATTTATAAAACTATGCCAATCATAAAGTATGCATGTAAAAAACATTCATTAAGGGAATAACAAATGAATATTAAACATGTAGGATATTTTCTGCTCCACTGTTCATTATTCAGATGTGAAAATTGAGGCCAAGAAGACAAATATATGTGCGAGATATCAGGTTGTTGTTTTTTTTTTAAGATTTTGTTTATTTATTTGACACAGAGAGAGAGAGATTACAAGTAGGCAGAGAGGCAGGCAGAGAGAGAGGAGGAAGCAGGCTCCCTGCTGAGCAGAGAGCCCGATGTGGGACTGGATCCCAGGACCCTGAGATCATGACCTGAGCCGAAGGCAGAGGCTTTAACCCACTGAGCCACCCAGGCGCCCAAGATATCAGGTTTGAGGTAAATGAGGATTATAACTATGTAGTGTAAATAAATAAACCCAACCGAGTTTAGGTTTATGTTGATATCAAAGTATATAATTTTATTTGTAATAAGCATATTTAAAATATTACTTCATTTTTTGAATCCATAATTTAGATGGCTATAGGTGACTTGCAATTTATTTATAATTGTAAATACATATTAAATAAAGGATAAAAGAGCAAATTAATGAAAACTGAAGAAAAAGCAAAGATAAAAAATAGCAAAATTTACTGACAATTTACCTACAACAAATTCCTTTTGAGACTAAGTGTATTTATTAGTATTATTTTTTCAATTAAAGGCATTGGGTAGTATATATTTAATTAATACATAAAATGATAGATTTTTATTTTCTTCTCTGTAATTTTAAATACTGACATAATGGATGATTCCACTTATGTACCTCAATCATTTAAAGGCAAAAATAACAGTACTGTAGTTTTCAGTATAAGGGAGAGGTTATTTCTTACCTCAGTCTGAACCTCTGAACCATACTATACCCACAAAGCATTTTATGTCTGCATGTCTCCTGTTTGCTTACAAAAAAGCACTAATTTTGGTTATATAAAATCCTCACTGCTCTTAAAAATTGTATTCTTCCTTTCATTTTCAATCATATAATGCTTTTATAATATAAAATTTAGAAAAGGCAGATAAATAGCAATTTTAAAAAATGTCATCAAACAGAAAGAAGCAAACACTGTTATTATTTTTAACAGTGACTCCTTCCAGAACTCTTCCTATACATACATACCATGTAGTGGTAATGGACCATGATCCTCAAGCAAGCTTCCATTCAAATCTGGACTCAAGCCATTACAGCTATGTGACCCTAGGCATATGACACACCTCAGAGGCTCAATTTCGTAAGCAATGCAAGGGAAATCATAACTGTAGGTACCTCGTGTGGCTTCTGTAAATTAATATATACAAAATGCTTAAATGAATATTTTGTATATTGGTTAGTTATCTTTATATTGGGATATTTTTATATAATTTTATACATGGAAAACTTATATAATAATGTAAGTATACATTTCCTTAGATATATCTTTAATTGCTGCACCATATTATCTTGTATGAATATTTTATATTTTATTTATTGGTATTATTGGAATTATTTACAAAGTTTGTTTTTTCTTAAATAGCCATATATTACATGTACACTATAAAAAATCTTTAAAATCTAAAGACTTACGAACAACTGAAATTTGAGATACAAGGTCCATCCTAATATTATGTACCATAACAAAAATGTAAATTTCTATCTCTACCTTATCAAGACCATACCTATTCTACTGACCCTATCACATTTGCCCTATCCCCAGTGAGTCTATACTCATGGCCTATTATCACCACCAGTCTTTTGCAAGCCACTCTCATTTCCCATGTGCCACTCATTTTCTTATTTTGACCTAGCGAATCTGAAAGTCTGTAGAACGACCCATCCATTCTATTGATTCATTCTTTGTGCATAAAACCAAGTAATTAGACATTATAGCAAACATCACCAAATTGGGCTGATTAATTTTCTTTTACATTTAAGTACAGATTTACTTTAAAACAAAGAGCTCAACTAATCTCACAGCACAACCTGAATGTCTTACTATTTGCCCAATAAAATCACTTTCGCCCTCTTCTAGGCAACGACTACTTCCTCTCATCCTTAAGACTGGAACACTACCTTTTCCTAACTCATTTTAAGGCAATGCCCTTGTATTGGTATTCACTGAAGGGAAAAAAAAAAAAAAGAAAACCAAAAAACTATGTAGAAAATACCTCATCTCCTCCATTGAGTCTGCACAGAAACTTGAACTCGAGTCGATAGGTAAATTATTCCATTGTCTTTCCTGTTACCTAAAAGAAGAACCTCTGTTCTTCTCAAAGGCCAATACTTCATCTTGTGGTTTGGATGCTAGACCCTTAACTTTCTTAAGGACTCTGCTTCAGCGCTGCTTTCTTCATTAATCCCTTTCACTCAATGTGATCATTTTTATTGCCTAAACTTGTCCATGTGTATGTATGTATGAATGAATGAATTTATTCATTTTTGCTTTTATTAAAAAAAGCAATCTTTTAAGCATGTCCTTTTCAGGTACTACCTCATTACTACAACCCAATTCACACACACACACACACACACACACACACACACAAAAAGAGGGTACCTGGGTGGCTCAGTTGATTAAATGACTGCCTTCAGCCCAGATCATGATCCTGGAGTCCTGGGATCCAGTCTAGCATTGGGCTCCCTGCTCAGCCAGAAGTCTGCTTCTCCATCTCACCCTCTCCCCTCTCATGCTCTCTTGCTCTCATTCTCTTTCTCTCAAATAAATAAATAAATAAATAAAATCCTTTAAAAAAGGTAAGAAAAGCAATCTTTTATAAAGAATAACCTATAATTGTTATTTTAATTATCCTCTAGTCCTATAAAGACTTTACTTTCTCTAATTTGCTTTTTGTTCCCACCAATCAACTAAGACTCCTCTTCTGAGGTCCTGTTACTATCTTTTTACCAACTCACTAGATATTTCCTTCTCCTCTTTTTAAGTCATTTGTCAGGATCATTCTACATCAATTGTTTGCTTTCTTGAAACATTCTTTTTCCTCCTCTGAAATTCTGTAGCAGTGTGTTCTTCTGCTTTACATTTCTGGATAATTTAATGGATACTGCTTACTCCCTGCTCCTCCTCTTTTGGAGTTCTAGATGTTGCAAAAGGCTGTAAGGCACTTTTCCACACCACCTACATGCTAGTAACTTGCAAATTCTGTTCCAAGTCTCACCTACTCCATGAGTCCCAGTTTTGTATATGTAATGACCTATTTGAGATTTGCTAACAAGCTCAATATATCCTACACAGAACTCATTACTTAATCAAAACCACAAATTGTTTTTCTCACATTCTTTTTTTTTTTAAAGAGTTTTATTTATTTATTTCACAGAGGGAGAGAGAGCACAAGGAGGCAGAGAGGCAGGCAGAGAGAGGGGGAAGCAGGCTCCCCGCTGAGCAGGGAGCCCGATGCGGGCCTTGATCCCAGGACGCTGAGATCATGACCTGAGCCGAAAGCAGAGGCTTTAACCCACTGAGCCACCCAGGCGCCCTTTTTCTCACATTCTTATTTGCATCTTCTTGGTCTAAAAAAACCCCACACAGGTATCATCATCAACTATTCCTTGTTTCTAATCCCAGCTTGCAACCAAGCAGCAAATCTCTCTTACATCAAGAATCTATTTTATTTCATTTACTTCCTTCATCTCTTTTGCTGTCATCCTTGTTTTTGTGATGGTATATCACACCCAGGCCTCTAACAATTTCCTAACAAACTTCTCTGCATACTCTCTTGAGTGCTGTCATATATTTATTATGCAGTATCTAGAGTGTTGTTTTAAAACTGTGAAAGTCATATCACAAAAAAAGTTTAAAAAATAACATGAGAGAATGTCTTCATAAAGTAAGCAAAAACATAAAATTAGCAAAGATTTCTTAGGAAACAGCATTAATTGTGAAAAAATATTGATGAAATAGAGTAATTAAAATTAAGAATTTCTAATATTCAAAGTTACTATAAAAAAGCTGAAAAGGGGGTGCCTGGGTGGCTCAGTCAGTTATGTGTCTGCCTTCAGCTCAGGTCATGACCCCGGAATCCCGAGATCAGGTCCCACATCAGGCTCCCTGTCAGCAGGGAGCCTGCTTCTCCCTCTGCCTCTGCTCCTTCCCCTGCTCATTCTCTCTCTCAAATTAAATAAATAAATAAATAAATAAATAAATAAATAAATAAATAAAAAAAATCTTTTTAAAAAGCTGAAAGGGCACCTGGGTGGCTCAGTGGGTTAAAGCCTCTGTCTTTGGCTCAGGTCATGATCTCAGGGTCCTGGGATGGAGGTCCTCATCAGGCTCCCCGCTCAGTAGGGAGCCTGCTTCCTCCTCTCTCTCTGCCTGCCTGTCTGCCTACTTGAAATCTCTCTCTGTGTCAAATAAATAAATAAAATCTTTGAAAATAAATAAATAAATAAAAGCTGCAAAGACAAGTCACATGTGGGAAAAGATACTTGCTATTCACATATCAGATACAAGATGTGTATAGAGTGTATTAACAAACTCAGTAAATCATCAATAAGAAAATGTAAATAGCTCAATTAAAATTGGATAAAATATTAATACTGGACTTAATGAAAGAGGATATCCACATACCCAAATTATAGTTAACTATCAGGGGGATAAAAATTAAATGTTGAATGAGGTATCACTACTTATACAGCAAAAAATTAAAAGGACTGGTAATATGTATTGTCAAGGATTTGTAGCAACAGCAACTTTCAAATGCAAGCACGGATATAAATTTTTACAACTGCTTTGCAAAGCCATTTAGTAACGTGAAAATATGACATAGTAATCCACTCATTGAAATACACGTATGAGTGTATCAAAAAACATTAAAGAAATGTTATAGAAATAATATCCTTGAAAGCTACAACCTGGAAACAACACAAATGTTTAATCACAATGAATACATTATTATAATGGGATAAAAAGCAAGGAATAAACAAACTACAGGTAAATAAATCACAGGGATGAAGCTCATAGACATAATACTGGTAATATTTGATGCATCAGGTTTATTTGAATGCAAAGTAAAAATGATTCTCTGAGGAAGGATGAAAAAGTAGAGTATGTCATAAACATCTCCTTCTAGTTTTCTTGGCTTATTTTGAATTCTAAGCATAATTACACAGATGGTTATTGTTATTTCAAATGATCCCTCCTAGTGTAATAGTGAAAATACTTTTATATCAGATTTTGGCATTAGGGTGACCTATATATTTAGTATCTGTGATGTTCTAAGTTTTTTAATTTATTTTGAAATTTTGTATTTTATTATGGAATTTGGGAGCTTATATGTGGGACTGCTCTATAAGTTACATTATAGACATGAGGTCGTATTTTTTCTAAGTTTTAAATAAGAAAATCAAGATGTTTAAGAAAGTTAACTAAACACATACAACTAGATGTCAGGTTAAAATAGCCAAGGTTAGGAATAAAAGCCATTATATATTCTATTGCAATGATCTATTGTTTTATAACAAATATCCCCAAACTTGGTGGCTTTAGAACAAAAAAGAATCATTTTATTGAGATCTCTTCAAGGTCTGAGCATTGATTATGTGATTCTTGATCAGAGTCACTCACTCATCCTTTCTTTGTCCTACAGTAGATGGGACTGGGTCTGCTTGAAGTCTTCTTTGCTCTCATGTCTTCAAGGACTGGGTCTGCTTGAAGGCTTCTTTGCTCTCATGTCTTCAGGTTGACTGGTGCTAGCTGTAATCTGGGAACTCAGCTGTGTCAGTCATCCTGAAAACCTTCACATAACCCTCATGTGGCCTGGGCTTCCTTACCGTATGGTTACGTTCCATAAGCGAGAATCTCAAGATGATCAAGAAAAAGCTTTATTAACCTTCATGACTTAACCTCAGAAGTCATATGGTGTCATTGTGGTCACAACTCTACACAGACTCAGGTGGAAAGGACCTTTTGGTGGACCAATGGAAACACATATTGAAGGTAGAACATGTGAGATGATCATAGATCTGCATGTTCTAAGCCAGAAAATATTATTTTACATCCAAATGTATTTACAGTACTTATGCTGATCTAAAAAAAGTTAACCAAATATAGGCTGTCACTTCACTTCTCATCTTTATTATGTCTCATCTTTATTATGATTTCATATATTGCATAAAGCTAGTGGAAACAGATTAATATTAATTATGGAATAACTAGTAAAACAAAATATTTGTAAGTATAGTTAATATATAATATGTTTATATATTTTGGATCTATACTAGCCCTAAACTACTTTCAGACTGCTTTTTCCCATCCCTAATACTTGTGTTTTAATAAAGAGGTCAGTTTTCTTTTTTTTAATCCATTTGTTATCAGGTAATAGTTCTAAAACTAATTTCTTACAGGTGTTTTGTCATCAGTATACATTCAATTCAGCATTCTATGTCAGATAGATTATCATATCCAAATTTACATATTGATGCTGTAGTCAGTCAGCATAATGACCTTGAAGTATAATAATATTTCAATAAATAGATAATAACAATTCCGACTATATATTTCGTAGGAGAAACATCGTAGGCCATGTTATTGAGAACGCAATGCCATCTTTTGTTTTGCTGATTGTTCATCACCATCAGAAATTTATTATGTTAATAGAAAGGATAATGGAAAACAGAGATTTTGTCTGATATTGAACTGTAATTAAAACATTAGAGCTGGAATCTGTTTTTAATATAAATGAGAATTCAATAATAAACCCCCTGTGACACAAATTACTTATCCTAGAGAAGTACAGGGGACTTGAGAATTAATAACAATTTGAATATGCATTTAATAAAACTATGAACTAAACAGCATGGGACCCACAAAAAGGGTGAATTTAGAGTATATTCTTAAATAAATACATTAAATAAAGACACTCTTTGAATTAAGACTAGATCATTTTGATCATGGTGTCTTGACATAGATCAAATTTAATTTTTCACCCTTTTTGAATTTTGTTTTCTGTACCCACAGTACTTTTTTTGTTTTGCAAGGGAAGAAAGAACATATAACGATTTTCAAGTGGATAGATAATTACAGGTTTATCTTTTTCAAAAGAAGAAATACAGAAGATCACATATCATGGGTGATAACTACTCTAAGAAGGCAGATTGTATATTCATATGCTCATGGATAAAAGCACGTGGGGCTCTAAATTCCTTCCTTCCAACTTGCAGCCATACCAAATGTGATTTTGATGTGATTTCAGCCACTCAGATTATATCTGTACATTAGCAATACCAAACTCTGATTAATTAAGCAAATACTAGCAAACAGGCCTGTCACAGGTCAATGTTTCATTTTGTTTCATTTTATTAAAATAGGGAGGAAAGCAATAGCAACCCTCCATCATGTTCCAAGATGCCTGCATTATGGTATCTTATAAAGTGAGTGTTGGGTGTCTGGGTGGCATAGTCACTTAAGCATCGGACTCTTGGTTTAGGCTCAGGTAGTGTTCCTAGAGTCGAGACATCGAGCCCCATGTCAGGCTCTGTGCTCAATGCAAAGTCTACTTAAGATCTCCCTCCCTCTACCTCCCTCTTCTAAAATATATAAATCCTAAAAGAATAAAATGAGTGTTCAAAATACGACAATGCTGTCATATTTTATTTCTAGATTCCTTTCCCATTTATTCCTTTAATATTTGCAAATAGGAACAGTTAAGGAGGGAGCCAATAAAGTCTTAACAATATTTTAAGAAAAATCCATACCAAAAATATTGTAAAAATAATGACTATAGCACTATTAATAACAATTTGTTAAGTTCAAACCATACTGAGCACGGTTGTGAGTGTTTTAAATTAATTAACTTAATTAATATTCACATTAATCTGCTGACTTAGAAAAATTAGGTAAAAAGAAGTTTATAATCTGCTTAAGGTCACACGGCTAATAAGTGGCAGAGTAGGGATTTGAACTGTTAAGCCCAACTGCAGAGTCTAAACTTACCCACCAGAGAAGCCAGAAAAATCTGCTGATTTAAGATACTGGGAGGTTGCTTAATATTTTGTTTTATCGGCATCTACTTCTTTGTGTTGAATCTAAGTAGTGTGTGTGTAATTTTAAGCACACCTCTTCAATACAAAAAAGGCAAGAAGATGTCATGTGATTCGATAATCAAAATTTATTAGAAAATGATGTGAAATCTATTGGAACACTTAAAGTTTTTCTATTTCACACAAATATTCTTGTGTTCCTATAAAAAGATTTTTACTTAGCATCTCTCCAAGATATATATATATATATATATATATATATATATATATATATATATATATCTTTACTAAATAATTTAGACCACTGGGAAAAAATGAAATATACAAAAAATAAATGCTAATTATATACTTTATAGGATAAAAAATTTGTAAGGGAGTTTCTGAAGAAGAAATTCTTAAGTATTTAGAATGGTGATCACAAATTCAGTTAAGTACGTAGGTTTCTAGGGTGACTAATTTAAAGGTAGGGAATACATGAAATCCTACCTCTGTTAATTAATAAGTTGCTATACCTTTTATTTATAATTTTGCACAGCTTGTTCATGTAATTGGATTATTTTTGTTTGTTTGTTTATTATTTATTTTTGTAAAATGCCATCTATGAGGCTCTGTGATTGAATCACCTGTGAATCACCTATGGCAATTTTTTGTCCACAGGTTAGAGTTGGCAATGTTTTTTTGTTTTGTTTTTTTTTTAAGATTTTATTTATTTATTTCACAGAGGGAGAGAGATCACAAATAGGCAGAGAGGCAGGCAGAGAGAGAGAGGGGGAAGCAGGCTCCCCGCTGAGCAGGGAGCCCAATGCGGGCCTCGATCCCAGGACCCTGAGATCATGACCTGAGCCAAAAGCAGAGGCTTTAACCCACTGAGCCACCCAGGTGCCCAAGAGTTGGCAATGTTTAAGGGGTTTCTCTGGTAAGACTTTTACAAGTTAATATTTAAGAACCATTGTCCTTAAAAGGCAGATACCATTATTTCCCTAAATATTTTTGAATTATATGGGATTTCTTCATATTAGATAGTCAAAAAAAAGTTTCTAATTCTGAGAAGGATGATTCATTAAAGGTTAGTAATTTCCTGAACAAATTTAGTATGACACATGAGGTGAGAAAAAGATGGTTGGCCCTAAGGCTCAATCTCTTTAAAAACAGCAAGGAACTGGCTATGTAAGTCTGATTGTCTCAAACCTAAGTAAATCTCAGTTAAGTAGAATGTACTTCAGAAAATCTCCCTCTCTGTTTAGAAAATTTCTTTGGTGAGAAAGACCAGAAAACTTCACTCTAATATGGTTATATAGATATGCTTTTCTACTCTTTCTCATCAAGTTAGTACAGAATTATGAGGATAAAGATGTTTTTAGCATATTCTTCTGTGAGGTGGTCAGGCCACCTATGCCCTGCATAAGTATGCTTTTAGTTTAAAGAAATCTCTGAAGGGAGACTGTATACAATCTATAATCTACCCCTTATGTTTCTTTCTTCCAAGTTTTTGTTTAAATTCCAATTAACAGTGTAAAATTAGTTTTGAGTGTAAGATTTAGTGTTTCATCACTTACATACAACACCTTGTACTCATCACAGGTACACTCCTTTATCCCTATCACACATTTAACCTATCCCCCACCCACTTCCCCTCCATAAACTCTCCATTTGTTCTCTATAGTTAAGAGTCTGTTTTATGATTTGCCTTTCTTTTTTTTTCTTTCTTTTTTTTTTACTCCGTGTCTATATGTTTTGTTTCTTAAACTCCACATATGAGTGAAATAATATGGTATTTGTCTTTCTTTTACTGACTTATTTTGTTTAGCATAATACTCTCTAGCTTTATCCATGTCATTGCAAATGGCAGGATTCCGTTCTTTTTCATGGCTGAGTAATATTCCATTATATGTATGCATATATATTATATGTATGCATATATATTATATGTATATAATGTATAATATACATATATATATACATTGTGTGTATATGTGTGTGTATATTACAGTCATGCTGTATATATATATGTGTATATATATATATATATATATATATATATATATTCACACACACATATCACATCTTCTTTATCCATTCATCAGCTGATAGACACTTGGGCTCTTTCCATAATTTGGCTATTGTAGAAAAGACTACTATAAACATTAGGGTGCATGTATCCCTTTGAATCAGTATCTTTGAATCCTTTGGGTAAATACTTAGTAGTCCAACTGCTGGATCACAGGGTAGTTCTACTTTTAACTTTTTGAGGAACCATCATACTGTTTTCCAGAGTGGCTGCAACAGTTTGTGTGGAAAAAAGATAGTCTCAGGTATCTGGTTGGCTCAGTTGGTTAAGCATCTGCCTTTGGCTCAGGTCATGATCTTAGGGTCCTGGGTTTGAGCCTGCATTGGTCTCCCTGCTCAGTGGGGAGTCTGCTTCTCTCTCTCCCTCTGCCTGACTTTCCCTTTCTTTTGCTCTCTCTCTCTGTGCCAAATTATAAATAAATAAAATCTTAAAAAAAAAAAAGACATTCTCTTCAACAAATGGTGTTGGGGAACCTGGACAGCAACATGCAAAAGAATGAAACTAGACCCCTTTCTTACATCATACACAAAAAATAAATTCAGAATGGATGAAAGACCTAAATGAGAGAGAAAACCATCAAATCCTAGAGAAGAACACAGGCAGGAACCTCTTTGACATTGGCCATAGCAACTTTTTACCAGACAGGTCTCCAGAGGCTGTGGAAACAAAAGCAAAAATGAACTATTGGGACTTCATCAAGATAAAAAGCTCCTGCACAGTGAAGGAAACAATCAACAAAACTAAAAGTCAACCTAATAATGGGAGAAGATATTTGCAAATGACATATCTGATAAAGGGTTAGTATCCAAAATATATAAAGAACTTATCAAACACAATAATCCAGCTAAAAAATGGGAAGAAGAATTGAATAGATATTTTTCCAAAGAAGACATCCAGATGGCCAAAAGACATGAAAAGATATTCAACTTCACTCATCATCAGGGAAATACAAATCGAAACCTTAATGAGATACCACCTCACACCTGTCAGAATGACTAAAATTGATGAGAGGAAACAACAGCTCTTGGTGAGGATGCAGAGAAAGGGAAACCATCTTACACAGGTGGGTATTTTTATTTTTATTTTTTTATTATAAGTTTTCCTCCATAGACTTCATTTTACATTTCCATCCATGTCATCATTAATATTTACTGTAGATCCTTCTGAGATATGCAAACACACCAGGTTACCACTTGTAGAACATATGAATAAGAGTGTTATTACAAGGAGACACTACATGGTTTCTAATTCATTTTGGCTTAAGCCACTTGCCTGTATATTATGGAATTTATGTGCACAGATGTCCTTTTTTTCTTCTTCACAATGATGAACATTCTGACAATACAAAGGGAAACATTGAGCTGGTTACAGTCATGCTGACAATTCCTAATACAAAATCATAAATTAGGAAATATAATTATAGTGTAACTATGAGATATACTAAAATCTTATTTGTTGGCATTTATTTCATTCAAGCATAGACTAGAATGGAATGTGATTGACATTCAATAGTGCTTTATAGGTTATAAAATGGTTTACTCTGCTTGATCTTAAGGAACTTCTGTGAGTTGAGTAAATATGATATGTCTTGTTGGAGTCAATTGACTGGCCAAAGGCGACTGGCAGTGGGAAACCTGGAAACTTAGCCTGGTGGTGCCAGTAATGTCTATTTCAATGAAATGCATATAAAACTTGAGAATAACTTTGTATTTTCTATGTTATATTTACCTGGGGTGCCTGGCTGGCTCAGTTGGTAGGACATGCAACTCTTGATCTTGGGGTTGTGAGTTCAAAGTCTACATTGGGTGTATGGATTACTTAAAAATAAAATCTAAAAAAAACCTATTCTTACTATGTATCCTTTAAAATAAGTAAATATCCTCACCAACAAAAATAAGTTGAAATTTAATTTGGGAGTGAAAGCAGTACTTCACATGGATTACATTGATTTAATGAAGATCTCTGTATTAGTCAGGAGTGACTTTGGCAGCATGTAAAAAAAAAATTAGGATGCTAACTAGAAATTTATTTTTTCTCCTAAAAATGATGTCTGGAGGATCTAGTTCAGACAGGATGTGGCTGTCTAGGAACACTTCAAGAACTCAAATTGCTTTTAGTTTCCTTTCTACCAAACTTTAGTTCTCATTATTTTGACATGGTAGGTCTATCCACATCCATTTCTTCCACATTCTAAATAGGAATAAAAAAGAAAATATAAAAGATACATTCTGGCATGTTTCATGGAAGCTCCAGTCCCATCCTATTCCACTTTTGCTAATGCCCCATTCACAAGAACTAGGTCACATAATCAAATCTATTTCCAAAGCACTCTGGGAATATAAAAGTTATAGTAAGACACTTTTCTAAAACAAAATTAAGAAATTTTTTAGCAAGGAAGAAGAGTAAATTGGTATTTAGTGCATAATTAACAATGTTTTCCATAAGAACCCAAAATATTGTGCTTATTCTCATATTACTCCATACTGGTGAAAAACTTTGTTCTCAACTAGCACTGACCGTTGAATTCATATTTGGGAAACACAATAGTAGTTCTTGTCTCCTAATCATAAATATTCTACTCTTTTCTTGGCTATACTTTTCTTTTGAATATCATATTTAAGACAATGATTTCTGGGGATACGTAGGAGTTTTATGGCCACAGTAACTATATTTGTTGGTTTGTTAGATAATGTATGAAGTTTAAGTGTGTGTGTGGACTGAAATTCTTTCCTGAAATGAGAGGTCTAGAATGATCTCCATCATGTGCCACTTATTTTTTTTCTGAAGAAAGTTCTAGAATATTATGCAAAGTTATTTTTAAAAGACTGGAAAATCACCTTTTATGTCTTCCATGATAACTGTGCCCTTTTTATCTGACAAAGAACCCAGTTCCAAGAGGAAATGTTTAATATACATCATGAGTCTTATATAGTACATGTAGAGTAGGCATCATCACATATACAGATTCAATAGTATAGAAAGTGTGCATTCGAAGAGAAAGCACTCTTTTGCCTTTTTATCCATAAGTGTAAAAAATATCATTTCTTTATTAGCAATCCTATTGTAGTATTTTTTAATTCCTCTACTTACAAAATGAAATAAAAACAATTTGGAATTGTTTTTGGACTTGAATCTCTTTTGAGATGTTTGGAATAGAATCTCTTCTGAGATATACAAGCTTTGCTAATTAAAGTGCTGACAGACAAGGTGATATAATAGTTAAGAACTTGAACAAGGTTCAGGATAATAGACTCAACTCCACCTTATGCAAAGTCTTAACTTCCAGCTTGTTAAAGGTTATTTAACATCTTGGAGCCCTATTTCCTCACTGGCAAAGAGGACAAGGATATAAAACATTTCCCACTAAATGTGGGGATAATTAAATAAAGCCACACAATGATGCATTTGCCTATTTGCTTAATATATTAGTCATTACCCTTAATCATTTTATTTATTTTTCTTTTCTAGAAAAATAACAGTAAATTTCAGATCATGTGGGTACAAAGAAAGAAAGGAGGGAAAGAAGAAAAGAAAGAAGGGGAGAAAGAAAGAAGAAAGAAAGAGAAGGAAGGAAGGAAGGAAGGAAGGAAGGAAGGAAGGAAGAAGGAAGGAAAAAGAAAGAAAGAAAGAAAGAAAGAAAGAAAGAAAGAAAGAAAGAAAGAGAAAGAAAGAAAGGAAGGGAGGGAGGAAGGGGGGACGGAAAGAAAGACAGGGAAGGGAAGAAGGGGAAATGAAAGGAGGAAGGAAAAGAAAAGAAAAGAAATAAGATTTGAAGAGCATTATATAAAATGTATCTCGGGCTTAAATAATATTATTCTATCAGAAAAAATAAAATAACATTTTCCACAGATGGTTATTCTGTCAGAAAAAAAAAGAAGTAATGTTTCCCTATAACTGGACTATATTTTTGCCCCTTCATTTCCAGAAAAAGAAAAAAAAAAAACCAAAAAACAGGAATTTGTAAGATTCATTATGTGATCACATTAAAATTAATCAGTGGTCAGAGGCTGTGTTACTTTAAGGAGTCTTGAGAAGATGTTTTCTAGATTTTCTTTTTTTTTAAGTTTTTAATTTATTTATGTATGTATTTATTTTTTATTAACAGAGAGAGAGAGCAAGCATGAGCAGGGGGAGGGAGAAGCAGGCTCTCCGCTGAGAAAGGAGCCAGATGTGAGGCTCAACCCCAGAACACTGGGATCATGACCTGAGCGGAACGCAGTTGCTTAAACTACTGAGCCACCCAGGTGCCCCTAAAAGATTTTCATTAAAAAAGACTATCTCCAGGGCGCCTGGGTGGCTCAGTGGGTTAAAGCCTCTGCCTTCGGCTCAGGTCATGATCCCAGGGTCCTGGGATCGAGGCCCGCATCGGGCTCTCTGCTTAGCAGGGAGCCTGCTTCCTCCTCTCTCTGCCTGCCTCTCTGCCTACTTGTAATCTCTCTCTCTCTCTCTGTCATATAAATAAATAAAATCTTTAAAAAAAAAAAAGGACTATCTCCAGTACAGTGAATAAAAGCATCAGCAACACCTGGCCAGCAAAGTCGTGACAATTATAGTAATAAAAACAAACTATATAATTTAGTATTTGTAACACAACTGCCTTCTCCAAAATCTTTATAGTTGAGTCTTTTTCCTTTTGAACATCTCAAATCTGTTTTGGAGATGTTGAGAAGTTTAGTGCCCACCAGGCCTCACTCCTGACTTCCCCACCAAGAGAATGCAGAAGGAGGACATAAAGGAAAACAAATACAAGCAGATTCCCATCTTGTGAGGATGGGAGGTCAATGACAATGAGCTCTCTAAGAGATAAGAAGAGATGTGTGGGAAGGCACCGTAACAAAAACTTACATGTATTTTCCCTAGAGTCTGTTGGATGTAAAACTGTACCATCTCCCAAAGAACCTTTGGAACCTTTGCAGTGTATGGTGTGTGTGTGTGTGTGTATGTGTGTGTGTGTGTAATCTTTCTTGGGTGTGGAAGAATTTGTTGAATCCTGCATTTTATTTTTAGGGGATGAAAAATTGGATCTCATGGGGGGATAGCTATATATCTCTGCCATAAATTTTATACAGAATCTAATTTTCCTCATTATATAGTGGTATTATAACACAGATATTTTAAAAATTTTATTTTCTGGGGCACCTGGGTGGCTTAGTCTGATAAACATTTGCCTTCAGCTCAGGTCACTATCCCAGGGTCCTGGGATCCAGTCCCACATCTGGCTTCCTGCTCAGTGGGAGTCTGCTTCTCCCTCTCCCTCTGCTCCTCCACTACTTTTGCTTACTTACTCTCACTTGGTCACTCACTCTCTCTCAAATAAATAAATGCAATCTTTAAAAAAATAAATAAAAAATTTTATTGTCAGTTAAAATAATATTGTCTATGATAGTTTGTGGTAACCCAAGGCTAAAATTTAGAATGGATGGACTATAAACTCCTCTTAGAGTCTTGAATAAATATTATTTCTACACAGTTTTCTTAATAAAATTTGCTGTTGTAATCTTATGATCACAGTATTGCACAAATTCAGAGGGTTTGATTCACTTTTTATAATATGTGAATAGCAACTCCTGAAGCAGAATTTAGTAGGTGGTACAATCTGGACTCTGCAGTGAAAAGACCTTGAACTCTCAGAACTACTCTGGAAATAAGCTATGTTGCTTATTAAGAACAGATTCATACACTTTAATAATTAGACAAACAAGCAGGTATATAAGATGTACAAAGCAGCCAGGAAAATACTATAGTCTGGATAAACACATATACATACAAACAGGTCCCTTTTAGAAGGTTACATCAGTACGCCACCAACTTCTTTGGACATAATCCTTCTATAAATCTTCTTATAACATCCATAGACACCAAAGAGTTGTACTTCCCATCTTCACTCATAATATCAAAATATTCATAATCCTTTAAGGAAGAAAGATCATTTGTATCTTAACATTAATAAATTATTTTTCTTGTTTTGACATGACAAGATTTTACCATCACTGTATAGTTTTTTTATTTGTATTGTATTTCTTGGAGATCTTATGATGAAGAGCTGGATCAACTATTATGATATTGGAAGCTGATTTTTACAAATATCCATTTGTCCTATTCTTTCCCATTAAAAGAACGAGTGATATTATATTTAGCCAAGTACTTGACTAGTCAGAGTACCATACCCAGACCACACTATCCAGCCTCCTTTAGTACTAAGAGCAGCCATGTGACCAAGTTCTGACCAATGGAATTTTGGCAGACCTGATTAGAGGAAACATTGGAAATGTGCTTGACAGGGTGAACTTGGTATCCCCCATATTTGTTATCATTGTGACTCATCCTATTCACTGTTTCAAGAAGAATGAAAAGTGCAGGGAGCAGAACTGGATCCCATCTTCCATAAGGAAGAAAGCCTGCAGAGGAGCTGATGACCTCCACTGATGCACAGATGTGTGCTGGTGAATAAATGATGGTTGTTTTAAGACACTGACTTTCTGGAGTTTGTTTCATAATATTATTGTGGTAATAGCTTACTGTCACATCATTCTATCTTCTTTAAACTGTTTTTACTTTGGGTTTTCTGCCACTCTTAAGCTATTCTTAACTAAAACACTGCACACAACTTGTGTTACGTTTTTAAGAATTAAACTCATTTTTCTTCTTAACTCCATGGCAGAGGCGTCTGAATTGCAGTAACAATCCTCAGCTGCTTTGCCAAGCAAGAAGAGTGTGATGAAGTGGTGATCCCTACCTGCTCTTTATTTGTAATGAACACACAGCTTCCAATAACAGCATCTTATCTACTATTTTAAATGATAATAATCATAAAGCACATCGTTATCAACTTTAACTTGCTAAAGAAATCCTATTTGATTTTGCTCTTATAATTGTCTCTTTGAGGAAAATAGTGTCATATCGACTTTATGATTTATGAAATCATTTAAACAAAAGCCATTATGCAGTCAATGAAATGGTATTTTGAGATATATATATAAGCTTGGGTTGAAATGCTTTGTACTGACCAAATAACCTTAGGGTCACTAAAGTATTCTGAGGCTTAATTACCTTGTCATAAAAACGGAAATATTAATATTTTTGTAGTTTTGTTGTGGCTATAATGTTATCAAATAGGTCTTAATATTAACCAAGCATGATGAACAAAGGAGGGCAATCATTGACCATCATGAACATTTCCATATAATTGTTCCTTTCTTTGCATTTCCCAAACAGCACTAATGATATGCAAACACCATAGTAAAGATCACTGAAATTCTCCTCTTCCTTTCCTGAAAAATTTTCTCATACTTCGGAGGTCACTCTTCAAAATCCTTTGTAAACATTATCCAATGTCCCTATACCTTTTCCCTAATGGTCATTCCACCCAGTCTTTGGCTTTCCCCTTCTGGCTCACAAAGCACAAAAGATCCTCCAAAAGTAGACAGCAACTTCTTGAAATAGAATGTGAGGGGGAGATATGAAACAAAATCCTGTGAAAAACTAGGAGGGAAGAAAGGTTGGCAATATTTTCATGTGTCACCCTATACATAGATATCAATGTGGACATAGATATCTAACTATAACTATCTATATCTATATCTATATCATCTATCCTCTCTCTATGTCAAAGAGTGGGATACGTATTTGAAGCTCAAGAAATCTTAATATTCTACCATTATTTTATTTGATTTCCACAACTCTTTGAGTACAAGAGACAGGAAAAATATTATAATCCTTTCTTAATAAAGAAAACAACAAATTTAGAAAGGTTAAATAAAATGCCCATGGCCATATGGCTAAAAAATAATGAAAACTAATTATAAATAATGGGGAAAAGGATAAGGAATGTGTGTGTGTGTGTGTGTCAGATGCATGTGTGTATGTTTGCTTCTCAATATTCAACCCTTAATGTATCCAATATTCTAACTAAAGAAAGTCTTTAGGACTTTAGGAGTTATTCTTTGATAGTTTTAAAATTAAAATACAGGGCGCCTGCATGGCTCAGTGGGTTAAAGCCTCTGCCTTTGGCTCAGGTCATGATCTCAGGGTCCTGGGATCGAGGCCCGCATCGGGCTCTCTGCTTGTCAGGGAGCCTGCTTCCTCCTCTCTCTCTGCCTGCCTCTCTGCCTACTTGTAATCTCTCTCTCTCTCTCTGTCAAATAAATAAATAAAATCTTAAAAAAAAAATAAAAAAATAAAAATTAAATTAAATTAAAATACAACTTATATGAAGCCATATACAGTAATCTTCAGTGTCCAACTCAATGTAAGTCAAGATGAGGTGTGCATATACCATGAAAATTCTATCAAGATCATGTTACAGAATATTTTCATTATTCCAGAATGCAACCTAATATGTCTCCCCAATAGTATTCCCTATTTTGATTTCCATATGCATAAAATATTTCTATCTATGCTACACTTTAACATAAATAAAGTTATGCAGGTTCTACTCTTTTGTGTCTTGACTTCATTCTCCCTACATTATGTCCGTGGAATTCATCCATTTTGTTGCATGCATTGGTTCTTTCTTTTTTATTGTTCTAGTCATTGCATGAATAAACTAATTTGTTTCATTATTATCTATTTGAAGGCATATAAATTGTTCCTAATTTGAGGCAATTATGAATATTTTTGTACATGTTTTGGCATAACAAGACATTTATTTTTCTTGGGCATATATTAGGAGTGGAATTGCCAGGCATTATCATATATGTATCATTAATTTTATTTAATAATGACAAATATTTCTCCAAATATTTATCAATTTGCAATGTCACAAATAATAGGAGCTATAGTTGCACATTATCTTTGCCAAATATTGGTAATATCAGTCTTTTGATTTTAGCCATTCTGGCAAGTGTGTAGTACCACCTAATTACGGTTTAAGTTTACATTTCTTTGATGACCAATGATGCTGAGTACTCTTTATATATTTCAGACATTTTGATGACTCAGACAGGCAATGCCTATTCAAAACTTAGTTGTGTTAAAACTTAACTGCTTTTTCCTTATTTTTTAAGGTTTTTTTGTAACTTAGATACATATCTTTGGAAGCTTTATCTATGACAAATTTCCTACATTATGACTTTCATATTTCACTTTCTTAGTGGAATTTTTTGATGAACAAAAATTATCAATTTAAATAAAGCTCAATTGATCTATGTAGTTAATGAACAAGTAGAATAATTTCTACTTACCACATAATATGTATGTATTATATTTATATATGGAGTTGATTTATATATCTATGAATGTACATATATCTGTCTATGCATGAAAATATATACATATACACACAAAGATGTTAGTTCCTATTTATTTTATAAATTGTGTGGAAGAAGAAGAGACAGCAAGCTATAGCTTGAATTTGCTTAAAAGTAGTTTGTTCCCTATGATGCTAAATTATTTTTGATTGTGTGCATATTACTATTCTCTACTTTTTATAGAGAAAAAAATTTGTTTAAGCTAAGGTGAAATATCCTTTAAACAGCTTGTGTCAAATGGACATTGGTAAGAGTTAAATTTATATAGTTTTACTCATTTTATTTTTTAGAGTGTATAGAAATACCTAAAACTGGTGATTATAATTAATCATGAAACAAAAAATACAAGTAAAAATAATGGATAAATAAGAAAAAAAGGTAGAGAAAAATGTATTGATAAAATGTCACTACAAATCAGCATCAAATTAATGCCTTCACAGTGTTATATTCTTTTTATCTTTTGTTTCGATAAAGTGAAATAAGATTAAATCAGACTTTGGATTCATAAAGAAAACTATACAGCTTAATTTGATCATTTGATTTCTTGTTAATTCCATTCACATTTGAAATATCATTAGGCTATGTTTCTTAAGCAAGAAAGGAAAATTTGAATTACTGTATATTAATGTTATAGTACTTCAGTAAGCAAAATAAATTATATTTTCGTTAAAGTACAGTTTAGCTTTTTAATGTTTAAACAAATGGAATTAGGAAGAGATTAATACTGAGATATGTATTTCTATCTGAATTTTCTTTTAAACATAGTGAATAACTGATGCTATATAGAAAGGAAAAGAAAAAATAAATTTACAGTATTGTGTCCCAAATTACAAGGTGACAGTAGTTTTCATATTTTATAGATGTAAAAAGATTATTTGATTTTTTTTTAGTTTTTAAGTAGTCTCTGAGTCTTAATTATATAAGCACCAAGAGCAGTTAGAATCTCTAGTGTAATTCTGAAATTTTCAACAGTAAAAAAGAAATGGTCTAGAAACTTTTGCATAAATACAGACTTCATTTATATAAAGCTTGCTGATATTTATTGACATATGGCAGTCTTTAACTCTGATTTCTGAATACAAAAGAGCTGGAAAAATTCTTAAAAATATTTTGATGTTAAACAATCATTGTTTAATCTGGTACTTTGATTATTGAACAACTCTAGACTCATAGTATAATTCTTCTTCTTTAAGTATGTAAGTTTTCTGATTGTGCTTCCAAGAGAGACAGAGAGAGAGAGACAGAAAGAGAGAGAGTGAGAGAGATCATCAAAGATATTATTCTCTGTAGGCTCTCTACACAGTGAGCATCTGAAGATTTGACTCCTTAGGGACCGAATTGTGTCCCCTCCCCCTCAAATTCATGTGTTGAAACCCTAACCTCAGTGTGATTATATTTGGTGATAAGGAATACAAGGAGGTAATTAAGGCCAAATATAGTCATAAGGGTAAGGCTCTAATCTGATAGGACTGATGTTCTTAAAAGAAGAGAAGAGACACCCGTGTTCTCTCTCCAAACTTAAACACAGAGGAAAAGTCATGAGAGGACACAGTGAGAAGGCTGCCATCTACCAGCCAAGAAAAAAGTTTGTACTGGAAATCAACCCTTTTTGGAACCTTGATCTTGGACTTCTAGGTTCCAGAACTATAAAAAATATACATTTGTCTTATTTATACCATTCCATGGTATTTTGTTATGGCAGCCTAAGCAGGCTAACGCAGGATTTATCCAGTTAACTTTAAAATAATTTTTATCAAATCTTTTTGTGCTCAAAACCCAAACTTAAAAATGGAGGTATTTTAAACAAACGTGTTTGCATCATATTTACAATGGATGTAAGTGCAGTATCTTTATTATTTTGAATTAGGTGAAAGAAACTTTTCCATATGCATGCCATCCCAATCAAGAATCATCTCCAGTGAAATCTGCCATTGTTCAGGAACATACTTAATCTATAGTCATCTGTGCCTCTGTTTATGCAATAGATGACCCTGGAAGTATCTTCATCATCACTTCCACATGTCACATTTCTTTAAATCCCATTTTCAAAAATCATCCAATATCCATACATTCCATGACAACATTTTTTTTTTTGACAACTTCTGGTTATATCAATTTATGTTGATTTTTTATCCTTTGGCTTTCCAATGATTTAGTTGAGCCACTATCAATTTTTCAAAATGCCATTTAGTTTAATCCTTTGACCTACAGGCTTCAAAACAAAACAAAACAAAACAAACCTCCGTATAATGTTAATTTGTTTCCTGGTTAATAGTTAAGAGCACCAACTTTGTTTTCAAACAGATCTGAGATCAAACAACTGCTCTCCTAATTATCATGTCTGTGCTCCTTAAATACTTCATTTAGTTAACATCCAGTATCCTTATTTGTAAAATAAAGGTAGTTCCACCGTTCTCAATTGTTTTTTGAGAGTGACATGAGTTGATAAACAGAAAGCACTAAAACCTTTTTTCCTGGCACAAAGTAGGTATTCAATATGTGCTAACTACTAATGCAGGTTTTATGTTATTGTTATTGTTTTTATAGTTGTTTTCATGTCAACAGGAATTTCATTAATACTTAATGGAATAAATTAATTAAATAATTAACTATTATTAGTAACTATTTAAAAATAGTATTTTAAAGGTACCATACACAAAATACACATTGAAAGCTACTAAAAAATGATGAATATCATTATCTATACCTCTAGCAAATTTTCAGATGAGAAAGAGAACTATGATATATATTTTAAAATATGAAAAATGGAATGTACTGAATATTATATATCATGCAGAAACAAAATGTTGAAGTTCAAAAGTGAGAGAGAGAATTTCTCCTTGGGGAAAATATTAGTAAATGGATTGTTTTTGAGCAAGTCTTGGTGGAACTGTAATAATTCCAGTAGTTTGAAATGAGTTACTGTAATTTCCAGGTGGAAAAAAAATGCTTTTGCAGAAGGCATAGTGTACTTGTAAAGTGGTGTGTTGAGTGATTTGTCTTCTTTGCATTAGGTTATGAAGAAAATAACAGAATGGTAAGATCAGTAAATAAGATTTGGCAGAAGTTGAGTTCAGCCTTGAATGCCTGTCTTAGGTCCTATTCTGATTTTGGCAGGTCATCATGGAGAAATTATACATTATCAGTAGCAGTCTATTAGAAGACATGGTGTTGTGGGGCGCCTGGGTGGCTCAGTGGGTTAAAGCCTCTGCCTTTAGGGAACACAATTCTCTTAAAACTTTCTTCAGAGGGGTGCCTGGGTGGCTTAGTTTGTTAAGTGTCCGCCTTTGGCTCAGGGCATGATTTCAGGGTCCTGGGATAGAGCCCCGCATTGGGAGATGCTCAGCAGGGAGCCTGCTTCCTCCTCTCTCTCTGCCTGCCTCTCTGCTTACTTGCGATCTCTCTCTGTGTCAAATAAATAAATAAAATCTTAAAAAAATAAAAAAAAGAAGACATAGGGTTGTGAGGAATGCACAGAGACAGGTGGCACTTTAGGGAGTTGCTCCCATAGTCTAAGGTGATAGATAGTGAAGATTTGATCTGTGTTAATGAAAGAAAGTACAGTGAACATATTCAAATGAAAGATCAACGTTTTGCCAGGAGTTCATATAAAAAAGAAGGGTGACATTTTTGAGAAAGGCTTTCATTTTATTTAGAATTATGCACACTTTCTTTAAAGATTTTATTTATTTATTTGAGAGAGAGGGGAACGAGCAGTGGGGAGGGGCAGAGAGAGAGCGAGAGATAGAGAGAGAGAGAGAGAAGCCAGAAGCCAGCTCCCTGCTGAGCAGGAAGCCCCATAGGGCCTCCATCCCAAGACCCAGAGATCATGCCCTGAGCCAAAGGTGGGCACTTAACCAACTAAGCCACCCAGGCACCCCTCTGAAGACACTTTTAAGAGAATTGTGTTCCCTTATCAGTTACATGTATGGAGACTGATTTAGAAGGATTATGGGAAATCTTAAGGAGGGCTCAAAATAAATAATTATATTTTTGAAAATTAATACCCTGAGATAAAATTAAAGGAAGTGACAGTATTTATTAATGTCTGATAGAAATAAAAAGCTATTTTATACCACACATTTTTAAGGATAAAATATTATTTTACTTGAATATGAAATAATATTAATAGATAATGTGCATATCAAAAATAATGAGGATGATTTTTGGCTAATCCGATGAGAGACACATTCATCATGACTTTATTGATAAATTGAACATCCTGATAGTGTTTTAAATTTTTTTTGGACTTGTGAATGTTAAAGGGCACATGCAAGATATGCCTATAAGGAAAAAATGATAATAATTCACTCTCTTGTTAGTCTATATACAGCTATAAATTTTTACAGTCCAAAGAAATTTTGTGCACTTTCAAAATGCTAAAAGATTTATTTCTTGCTTATCCTTAGATGCATATCAATAAGAACTATAAAAATAATATCTTATACTCAAATATTTTCTTCAAAATTGTAATTTTGAATTTGATTTTCACTTAAGAATAAAACAGTATGGGGTAACACTTGCCAGCACAAAAGTGCTTTATTTCAATCATCTTAAGGAGAAGCCTTATTCTCATGGGATTGATTTCAACCAGGAAGCACTCAGCAATGGGGCAAAGAGACTGGTTAAATTTAATAAGGCTGACAGGTTCTGACTTATTATCTGCCCCACTCAGGGATGGCAATCTCTTTCAAGGGATGTAAACAAATAACCCAAGAATAAATGTTCAGCTGAATCATCGTTTTTGTTCTAAGTGTTACATTCTTAAAAAGAGTTTTTTGTATGAGTTTCGGGAACAAAATCAGAAACAGCATTATTTCTTCATGTGTAAATAAATAAGTAATTAATAAGGAAGATGTGCAAGGAAATATCAACCCAGTCCAGCCTAAATAGTGTGTTTTTTTTCCCCATTCACATTTTAAGTTTCTAAAAATTCATTTTTTTAGTTTCCATTAAACACTGAAACCTGTCCACTGTTGGCTGAATAATAAAAATTCAAGGGCTGTGGAAATTGATGTTGAAAAAAAGAATGATTTATAGTCTCGACCTTTGGTCTTTGCAAAATCTGAAAAGTCTGCCTTGTATTGAGATGGAAGGAAGTTTTATTAGGAAATGAAAATAATCTGTTTTATTAAAACAACAACAACAAACATAGGGGGAAGTGCAGCCAATTCAAAGCTGCTACAAATAAAGCCCTTAGGGTTATAGACAGATAAGAGGAAACCACACCTTCATTTGTTTCTTTCTCTTCAATAGAAATTGTAAATGTTTCCACTGAGACAATAACTGCACAGCTAATAAGGAATGTGGAATGTGCATAAAATCATCATGGAAATGAATGGCATTCAGCTAACATAAACCGAGCAGTTGTCTATGTACGTTTATAATCAAATTCACTCATTTTCCAGGTAGTTCAATTAAACTGTACCTCATTAATTCCTTCGAGAATAAAGAAAGCCATCTTGCAAAATTTTAAATGAACTCAATCAAATCAGCTAAAAAATACACTGAAATTGAACTATCTAAAGAATTGACCTTGAAAAGCCTCTGTGTGCTATCGTAATCTTTTTAAATTAAATTATCCCTTCTAATTATTTACTTGCTGTTTAATTCCCTTACATTTTCTTTCATTTCCAACCTTTAGCTCACCTTTGCCACAAAATTTTCTACAGGCAGGGGAGGGGAAAAAAAAGGGTACTTTCATCATTATGATGTACTGTTGATTCTGTATCTAAAGTCATTGTAATTCTGGAAGTTGTTCTAAGGTTCAATGGATGTTTGCCAGAATTTTAGTCTGTGAAAGCTAAGTACTCTTGTTATATGGAGTGAACAACACTGCCTGCATGGAAATAAGTTTATGCTCTTTACCTACCTAGAGCTAAAATCTGGAAGGAAAAGTAAAAGCTCCTATCGTGCATGCCAATAATCCCTGTCTGCCTCCCTTAACTCCAGGTGTGAGTAGCATGGTGCCTACATACACAGGGTAAATACTCAATGGATGAATTGAATGAATAATATACATGCCTGAAATAATGAGAATGATTTCCATAAGCTACCCTCAAAAAACTGGTTTAAAACTTTCTGGTAATTCTGTGACAGTATAAGCAAAGCAGTCTCTTACCTCCATCCTTTCCTTTTTTAGATCTTTGCTACAATAATATATAATATTTCAAGGTGGAGAGAGAGAGAGGGAGAGAGAAAGAGAGGGGAAAGAGAGAGAGAAAGAGAGAGAACACTACTCCTCCAAATTAACCTTCAACAGCCTTTAAGAAATTAACAGAATTGTTTTTGATCTGTTGTGCAAAATAATTGCTAATTTAGCTAGGAAAATAATAAGCAAAATGACTACAATACAGTTCAAACACACTAGATAAATGCACATTTTCTGACAGTGTTTGACATGCATACTCATCTTGATTCTTTAAAACCAGAAATGGATAGAGCTGCTTATAGGTGCCTGATACTGTCTTGTTTCATCAGAAATCGTTTTTCTAAGAGCAAGATTCCTCTTTCATTTCTTCGGCAACATGTCCCTTCTCATATATTCAGTTATGCTACATTGCTTGAGGCTGTGCTTCTATGAATTCTTAACATGTTTCTGCTGCCCTCTCTGCTTGTGATTACCCCCACTTCAGTTCACTTTACAGCAGCAGTTGGGTGTCCTGCTGTCTTCTATTTTCTGCACATGTGCAGCTCAGTAGAGCTGTGCTATGATGAATATTGTTTCAATGTTGCCAGACCAGTTATATTAAAAGACTGTATTTCTGTTGCTGTGTTTCTATCACTGCTGTTCAGTAGTGCTCAGAGGTAGGTTGATGAAACAGACTCTGAAGCCATATATCTTAAGGACTCTAAGAAACTTCCAGAATGCTCAAGTCCTGCTTAGGGTGCAGTGGCTGCTTTAGCACTGTCTTGCCTGAAATCCAGGGTTTCAGAATTACCTTGGAAAATCTCGCCTGAGCTGACCCCCAGCAGAACTCCCCAACTGTGACTAGTTTAAATCTATCCTTTGAGTTCCTATGAACACATTCTCTCTCGGTATTCACCAGATACTTCTTGGGATACCAAGAGGATGGAAACTATGGTTTATCCATCCAAGTGTGCCTTGTATGCTGTTTGGCACAAAGCAAGAGTGCCTAAATACATTCATGGATTAAACAGGTATTATATTACAAACTGAAAAATGGGATAAAACTTTTAGCAATATTAAAGTAATTCTGCTGTTGCTATTTCTACCACTTTCCTTCCTAGCCTTTTCTGGAGTAAACAGTTGCCATGCCTAAAAGATTTTATTTTCTTTAGGAAAAAAGTACATAAAGAACCAGAGGAAAAAAGAAGTCACTGAGTATCTTAATATATTTTGTAAATTTCTAAAAGCAGGGCCAGATATCTAGTAAGTCTGGTGATTTGAGATTTTCCAAAGATAAAATTTTTACAATAACAATTGACCCATTTTGCTTGTTTAATTCACAGGTTAAGAACATTGTGAACTTGTAGTAGAATGTGTGTTTTAATAAAACTTTGTGTGTGCATGCATATCTGCATTTGTGTGTTACATTTTAAGGATGTGAGGAGTATATGTTGATTGTATTAGATGATGTTTTTCAACAAAAAGATATCATCTAGGTAGATCCCTACAAAGATCACAGAGATGAAGAAAGAATAACGCAGACCACGACATCACAGATAAAGATTACCTACTAGTGCATCAACAGAGAAGAGTTACAAGAGAGGAAATATGTGTTCAGAAAGCATCTGGTATTCCCCTTTCTCTAACTTCCAATGACCCTCTAAACTATAATAGGTTATTATAAAATGTCCCATGTGTTTAAAAAAAAAATCAAGAAAATCTAAGAAAGGGCCAGAGAACTGGAGAGGCCTTATGTCTGATGATGAGAAAAAGTAACCTCAGTCACCCGGTAGTCTATAAGATAACTGGCTTATAAGATAATGCCAATGTCATGAATGCTTGAAGAAGTGAAGGAATCTGTGGCGGCTAAGCAGCGGGTAATATGGGCATCAATCCTGAAAAGCTGAGAATGGATGCTTCTCTAAACCAAAGACTGATATAGAAGCAAAATCGGAGTTACCTTCTTAATTTTACCTATGTGATTCTTATACTCACTCTCACCATCATTTAGATTATCCCACATCCCACTCCCATCTGCTGAGATTACAACTAGGGGAATAAGAAGTACAGATGAAAAAGGAGAACCTGACTTTACAGAGAAATTCTGGACTGGATTGAAAAAAAAAATAAATTGAGGGTTGAGAGTTATAGAATTAAATTCAGTTAGAAAAATACAGTTTTAGTTTTCTATACATAATTAGGTAGAATTCATAGTGCTACAGAAGTTTCCAACTGTAGTAGAGAAACAAAGTTGCTATAGACAAAGTTATAACTTATGAGTGCTTAGGTAAATCTTCAATCCTTCTAATCCTTTGTACTCCCAGATGAATTTCTTTATTTTAGCCTTTCCTGTCCTTCTTCCTGCTCCCACAATGCCTGTGATTTTGTCTTTGTATGATAGAAATTGTCACTAGTCATCCATATATGGAAGCTGACTCCTCTTTCTTCCTCCTGACTACCAATAATTGGATCTCATATTTTCAGCATTTACTCTTAAAACTAAACACTAATCAAAAATAAAATATTAAATGAATGAAAATTTCCTCAGGAATTATAATTTCAAGCTTTGGATAGTTCACAATAATGCAATTATTAGCTCATTTCTTCTGTTATCTTTCTCTTTTTTCCTCTCTCTGTACATCCTGTCTGTGTATGTGTGTGATATGCATATTTTTTAACATATAAGTGTAGGTTTTAAGCATCATTACTCTTTATCCTTTTAATATTTTAATTTGCATTTATTAAGAATATTTATACAACAATATTTTCTTTAAAAACCTCAGGAAAATTAATAAATTTATGGAATTTAATAATAATACAATATTTTATTGTAACCAACGGTCTGACTCCAGTTTATGCAATTGTGCCAGTAATATCCCATATAGAACTGATTTCCATACAGGATTCTGGCCAGGTCATGCAATGAATAAATTTTGTGCCTCTCTACAGACTTCTTTAATCTGGGACATTTTCTCAGCCTTTCTTTGACTTTTGTGACATTGAGATTTCTTGAAGAATGCAAGCCAGTTATTTTATAGACTATCTCTCAGTTTTCATTTGTCTGATGTTTCCTCATGATTAGATTCAAGTTATGCATTTTTGTCTGGTGTATATCCTAAGTGTTGTGTCCTTTTCAGGACATCACAAAGGAGGACTAGCAGGTTCCTTTGTAGTTTACTGATAATGTTAATTTTAATCACTTGGTTAAAATGTTGTCCAATTTATCTATTTCATAATTAAAACTTTTTGTTTTGTAATTAATAAGTAATTTGAGGAGAGGTCCTATGAAAATATACAAATATCCTGTTCTTCATTAAATGTTCTCCTACTGACTAAGCATATATTGATGATTCTTGCAAGAATCAATTCATGTTAGTTGTAAAGGTAATTTTTAACTATATTCTTTTCTTTCTGTATATTAGTTGATACTACATTGAAAAGAAGAAATTTCCTTATCCACTAGTTATTTATTCTTCTATTTATTCATATACGTATGCATACATAGATATATGTATGCATGCATTTATTTTCTTTTTTTAGAAGAATTTTATTTATTTATTTATTTGATAGAGAGAGAGATCACAAGTAGGCAGAGAGGCAGGCAGAGAGAGAGGAGGAAGCAGGCTCCCTGCTGAGCATCTCCCAATGCGGGGCTCCATCCCAGGAACCTGAGATCTTGACCTGCGCCTAAGGCAGGGGCTTAATCCATTGAGCCCCCCGGGTGCCCCTACATTTATTTTCAATACAGGCTTAAAGATTCTTACTTTATTCAAAAGGACCATTAATGCCTTTATATATTTCGACACTATGTTGTACCAATTTGGCTAGTTGGAACACTGCTAAATTAGTTCCTCTAAAATTTTGACATGTCCCCCATTGTTATTTTTAAGCAGTTTCTTAGTTTCTGACCCAGCAAGATGTTTTAGTTTCATTATTAAGCTGTGAGACCTGGAATCGGTCATTTTTCCAAGGTTCCTAGTTTCTTTTAATAGTTAATGGTATTTAGAAACCATATGAGTGATAAATGGCTGCCTAATTAGTTTCCTCAAAATTCAGTAATTAAAACAATATTAAATGTTTATTATCTCTCACAATTGTTGGGGACAAAGGATTGAGGAGTACTGGGTTGGGTGCTTTGAGCTAGTGCTTCTCATAAGTTTTCTTGGTCAGTTGTCCACTGGGCCCGCACTGATCTGAAGGTTCAACTGGGGTTAAAGCAGTCACATTGATCACTTATGTGCCTGGTCTGTTGGTATTGGTTGTTTGACAGAGACCTTAACATGCTGTCCAATGCAGCCATCTCACCAGGATGCCTTGCATGTTTGCATGATAATGTGGCTGGCATTCTCCTGAGTGCATGTTCCAAGAGGAAAAAAAAAAAAGTATTAATAATTTGTGGCTTAGCCTTAAGAATCACAGACTTTCACACCTAGTATTTCTTAGCTATTCAAGCTCTGATTCAGCATGAGAAGGAAATACACCGGGGTAATGATACAAGGAGGTAAGATCATTGGGATGAATCTTAGATGCTGATTACAACAGAAATCAAGAATCAGTCGAAACAATAAGGTACTGACACAAAAATAAACATTAAGCCCAATGGAACAGCCCAGAAGTAAATCCACAGCTACATGTCAATTAATCTATGACAAAAGAAGCAAAATATGCAGTGGAAAAAGACAGTCTTTTCAACCGATGTTGTGGGGAAAACTGGACAGCTACATGCAAAAGAATGAAATGGTACAACTTTCTTATACCATACACAAATATACACTCAAAATGGATTAAAGACCTAAATATGAGATCCGAAGCCATAAAACTTCTGAAAGAAAACATAGATATTAATATTTTGAACATTGCCCTTAGCAACATATTTATGGATTTGTCTCTCAGGCAAGGGAAAGAAAGCAAAAATAAACTATTGAAACTACACCAAAACAAAAAGCTTTTGCATAACAAAGGAAACCACCAACAAAACAAAAAGGCAACCTAGTGAGTGGGAGAAGTTATTTACAAGTGATATATCTGGTAAAGGATTAATATCAAAAATTCATAAAGAACTTATACAACTCAATACCAGAAAACCCCAAATAATCTGATTAAAAATGGGCAGGGGACCTGAATATGTGCTTTTCTAAAGAAGACAAAGAGATGGCCAACAGACACAAGAAAAAATGGCAAACATTACTAATCATCAGGAAATTATTATTTATAAAATAAATAAAAACTACAATGGGATATCAACTTATACCAGTCATAATAGTTGGTATCAAAAAGAAGAAATAACAAGTGTTGGTGAGGATGTCGAAGAGAGGGAATTCTTGTGTGCTTTTAGTGGGAATGTAAATTGGTGCAACCACTGTGGAAAACAGTATGGGGATTCTTCAAAAAGTTAAACATAGAAATACTCTATGACCTACAAATTCAACTACAGGGTATATACCCAAAGAAAATAAAAACACTTATTTGAAAAGATACATGTATCCTTAAGTACACTGTAGCATTATTTACAATAGTTAAATTATGGTCCATAGATAAATGAGTTGATAAAGAAGATGTGAGATATACACACACACACACACACACACACACACACACACACACATATATATACATATATATTCATGTATAACTATATATACACATTATACATATATATGCACATCATATATATGTATATCCACAAATCTACTTATGTGTGGAATCTAAAAAACAAAATAAAATAACAAATAACAAACAAAGAAAAAAGACTCTGATAAAGGGAATTAAGAAATACAAACTTTCAGTTTTAAAATAAGTAAGTCATGGAGACGAAAGTACATCATAGGGAATGTTGTCAATAATATCGTAATAACATGGCATGGTGACATAAAGTGGCCTTTGTACAAAGAAGTAGATATGTGTATATTTTCTTATTTCCCTTCCTTTTAACCAAAATATTATATATGCACATACATACAAATTGTTTTTGATTTTTTAACTTGCTTATATGTCCTGGAATTACTTCCATATCAGTGAATAGAGGTTTTTCTCTTTGTGCAGCTATCTAATATCCTTTTCCTATATGGAAAGATTTTTCTATAGACTTGATAATCTCAGACTCAATCACCATTATCTGCTCTACCCATCTTTTCATCCACATCCCCTCTGGCAATCACCAGTTTGTTCTCTTTATATAAGCATCTTTTGGGAGTCACCTGGATGGCTCAGTTGGTTAAATATCTGCTTTTGGCTCACGGTGTCATCCCAGTGGGGTACCTGTTTCTCCCTCTCTCTTTGCTGCTCTTTCTCTCTCAAAGAAATACATAAATAAATAAAATCTTTAAAAACAACAACAAAAAAGAGTCTGTTTTGACTTTTTGTTTGTTATTTTTGTCCTAAGGCCAACTCAGAATTTTCCCACTAATTATTTTAATACTGTCTTTCTGAGTTTTTGGGCTTTTTTGTGGTTTTTTTTGAGAACTTAAATTCATGAGAATCAAATATAAGTGTTCACTCTAATGTCCATTGTGAATACTTCTATCATATATAGATACAGCTGTATCTTACTAAACCTCAGTTTCTTGGCTTGTAAAATCCCCAAAATATCCCTTAATTTTGGAAAATTCTTAATACTTTCTGTTTTCCTCTAATCTTCTTTGCCAAACTTTGCTTCAACTCTGCCCCAATCAATCCTCCCATTCTCCTCACATTGAGTTTTGTGTTATTAGAACAGACCTCAGTAGATCACTGTGTGTTGTCCCATTATGTTTCCACTCTTCTCTCCCATGTTCTTTCCTCTTGTTGTCCTCTACTTTCCTTTTTTTTTTTTTTTTTAGATTTTATTTCTTTATTTGAGAGAGAAAGTGCACATGAGCAGTGGGGAGGGGCAGAGGGAGAGTGAGAAGTAGACTCCCCACTGAGCAGGGAGCCTGATGTGGGGCTCCATCCCAGGACCCTGGCATCACGACTGGGCCAAAGGCAGATCCTTAACCAACTGAGCCACCCAGACACCCCTCTTCTTTCCTTTCTTATGCTAATTTCCCCAAATCCAAGACTTTGGGGGCACTCTCAGCACTCAAGCATGTCTTCCACATTCTAAGAGGAATTCAGGTGGCAATTGTTAATATGATAAATTTCCTTTGGGTGCATTAGTTAGGATCTTATTGAGGTACAATAGACAGAAACTGCAGGAGAACAGTTGCTCATGTAAGATAGAACTTAACTGCATGGTGGTTCCAACATCATCCCAGGTATGTTCTCCTTATGGTCCACTGTGGCTCCTACAAGTCTTACCATTCATGTCCACCTTTCAGTGAGCAGGAAGGAAGATGAGATAAAAACGGTTGTGTCTTCTATGTAGGGCTACTTCCTGGAATTCCCACAGAGCACTTCTGTGCCAGAAGTTAGTCACAACTAGATTTTAATGGAAGGTGGGGGCTGCATCCGTATCCCCAGCAACCATGTGCCCAGTGAAAAACTGGGAATTCTATTATTAAAGAAGTAGTTGAAAAATCTATCAGGAGAATTCTAAATATGCCTACTCCAAAGAAAAGAAAAGAAAAAAGAAGAAAGAGAACATACATGTTATGATAAAAGAGAAAACCTGAAAGGGGAGAAATAGTTACATGAACACAAACAAGGAAACCAAGAATATACATAATAAAAAAGCAAAGATACAGAATAGAAGAGAGTCATTTCATAATAACTTCCATTCTACTATTAGGGCACAGTAGACAGATGTAGAAATATATATGGATTCAGTCTGAGTATCTGAATATAGTACTTTTAACTTAAGATTTTAGTATTCTATTGACAACATTATCTTTGGTTTCCCTTTTTCTCATTTACTGGGAAATATATATTGAATTATATGAATCAAGCAATATGTACCACACTGGTAAAACAAAGAGGAATAAGAAAGATTCCTTTCCATGAAGCAGCTCTTGATTCAATGGAGAATCCAGATACACAAACAGAAATGTAGATTGGATTACTGAGAAGAAAAAAAAAAAAAAGATTTCCTTAGACATGTAGTAAAATGTTATTTTTTTTATGTTCAGACAAACAGAGATAATATGAAATAGAATGCCCAAAATGTAAAGCACCTGGCAAAGCTCTCTTCTTTGCCCATTAGGAATATGTTGTTGGAAAAGTTTGAGAAGTACTACAAAATAAGGAGTGATTTCATTGCTTTGTGCAGGGAACAAAGGTTGTCAGTTTGAATTTTCTACGTGAACTAGAATTGAAGGGGTATAATAAAGAGGTATGTCAATCAGATTGGAAAGAATTTTTACTAAATTCTACGAAATAGATGATAAAGTTCTGAATTAGAGTAGTGAATATAAAGATGAAAAGGAGGAGTACAGATTTAAGAAAAATTTAGGAGATACATGGATGGAGCTAGAAAATATAAGGCTGAGCAAAATGAGTCAGAGAAAGACAAATACCACATGATTTCACTCAAATGTGGAATTTAAAAAAAAAAAACAAATGGAAAAAAATAGAGACAAATCAAGAAACAAGAAGCAGACTTTTTTGTGTGTGTGAGAAACAGACTCAACTATAGACAACAAACTGGTGGTTACAATTGGGGAGGTGGATGGGGGTTTGTTAAATAGGTGATGGGGAGGGAGTAAGAAGGGCTCTTGTCATGATGAGAGCAGGGTGATGTATGGAATTGTTGAATCACTATATTGTAAACCTGAAACTAATATTACAATGTACGCTAACTAAGTGGAATTAGAATACAAATTTAAAAGAAAAGGAAAATGAAAAAAGAAAAATTTAGGAGATATAATATGTAAGACTTGATAATTAGAAGTGGAGGTTATGGAAATGGTAAGTCAAAGGATGAATGCTAGATTTCTACACTGAGTGACTAGCTGTATAATAATGCTGAGCACTGGCATAGAAATTATCAGGAATATTATATTTAATGGGTAATATAATATAATTGTTTTAGAGTTTATTGAATTTGAGGAATTGGCATGTACATTCTCCTAAAGATGTCAAACATGCATTTCTTTTATGATTTGTGTGACTTGAGTAGGATTATAGAGTAAATGAGTAAAGCATTTTAGGAAATCAAAGACAGAGAAGAGAGAGTAACCGAATGATGGTGAAAGGTCTGGAGATGACAAAGAAAGTTGGGGTCAAGAGTACAAGTGAAGTGACTGTCTTTAAATAACAGAAAAGAGAAATCATTCTTCAAACCTGAGCGAAAAGCCAAATCCCAGTTTTTTCACTTGAAAAAATTCAGAGTATTGCTTTCCAGCCAGTTTTATAGATGAGAAATCTCAAGATAAAGTCCAAAAGTCATACTATTAATTGGCAAACCCAGGAATCAAATGTTGTTATGGAAAAATTTCCCCCATGTTCTTTTCACTTTACATTCTATCTACAAAGACATGGCCTGGGAAAAGTTTTAGTTGTTTTCCTTTCCAGGATTTATGTTGAACTATTGTAACAGCTGAAATTCTTTTTTCAACTACTCTCACAGATTCCTCTTGCCACACACACATAGAACATACAACATCGTGTCATTATTATAGACAAAAATAATTGTATGTAGCTACAAAGAAAGGGTTACCTTTTTATTTATGTCATATGACAGTATTTCTTAGTTCCCCAAGGCAGGACTTAGGCACCTTTTTTTTTTTTTAATTTTTTTTTTTTTATTTACTTGTCAGAGAGCGAGATCACAAGTAGGCAGAGAGGCAGGCAGAGAGAGAGGAGGAAGCAGGCTCCCCACTGAGCAGGGAGCCCAATGCGGGCCTCGATCCCAGGACCCTGAGATCATGACCTGAGCTGAAGGCAGAGGCTTTAACCCACTGAGCCACCCAGGCGCCCTAGGACTTAGGCACCTTAAAAGAAATCTAGGCACTGAAAGTTTTAGGTACTACAAAGTTATAAAGATGGAGAGATTAGTCAAAATCTGCAAGGAGATTGAGGACTAGAAGTGTCAAGAGGTAGGAAGATAAAGGAAGATGTTTCTTTTCAGGAAGCTAAATGAAGAGAGTATGACAAAAGGGGGTAAAGATTATCTGTATTAATTGCATTGCTGTGTCAGGTGAGATGAGATCAGAGATTCATCATGATTTATCAAAGTTATGGTTGTTGTCAATCCCGACAAGAGCAGTATGAGTGTTAGAGACCAAACCGAACGGAATGAGTTTAAGGCAGCAGGGGAAATGGAGACCTTCAAGTATACTCACTTTTTAGAGGATTATTCCTGTAAATAAAAGCATAGAAAATGTAAATGGTAGCTTGGAAGGTATAGGAACTCAAGAAAAGGATTTGTTTATTAAATTTTTAAAGTGGGAAGATGCTAGCATAATTTTGTGCAGAAAGGAATGACCCAATGGAGAGGGAACAGGTATTGTTGGAGTAATGGGCTGGATAGGAGATGTAATGCATAGGTAGATAGGTTGGTCTTACACAAACACAGTGAGTAAATATGTATTAATAAACCAAAGCATAGGAATAAATAGAAAGGGTGATGCTAGCTTGTTTGTGGATTTTATTTTTCTTAGGTGTTTTTTCTGTTTTCTTGGTAAAGTAAGAAAAGAAATCATATTCTCTGTGTCAGAACAGAAGATAACATTTTTAAGATTGCAATAGAAAGAACAGGATATTTATCAATTCTGTAGGAGTGGAGATAAGTAGAGAGACAAGAGAAATGCAGTATGTATGCTGGCAACATCATAGGCTCAATTGAGAAGAGTGATAGTTAACTTAAAGTGAGACCAGTTAGCATGGTTACATGTGCAGATGCCAAGCCAGCAGATATTTAGCAAGGTTGGGTTTTATATTACACAAGTGTCTGAGGAATGAGAGAGAAGCAATATTATTGAAGTTATGAAAGAAGGAGATGATTACACTGTTGGGACAAGGAATTTAGTTTGAATAAAAAGTGAAGTGAGGAATTACAGTGGGTGAGACACTATGGAGATTGAAAAATAATTATTGAATATAATTCTCAGAGGGTGCCAAAAGCTGTTGGTGTCTTGGTACAAGTTAGAGTTACCTGGATGACAAAAGTTGAGTCAGAGTTGGGTGCTTGGACTTGAGACTGTGGAGAGGCTTCTGTTACTGATAATATGTTCTAGACTCTGGCTGAGAAAGTGAGAGGTAGGATAAAAACAAGACAAGTGGAGGAGAAGAAGTGAAGGAACTGAGAGACCAGGAGTTTGGAAGGAGATCTGTGAGAACATTGACATTGCCAAGAACATGGCAGGAATAAATTAGAGAGGGTGATAGTGAAAAGTTAAACTCTTCAAGGAATGATTGAGAGTGACCTTGAGGTTGGCAAATGACAGAAGCAAGGAGCTGTATGTATGGTATACTCTTGACCTTGATTCAGTATTGGTTGTTTTCAGGGAGGGGAGGATCGTAGTGGTCTGAAATTAGGCATGAGGTACAAGAAGGGCATCTACTCCATGCTTAATGCTTGGAGAATTGTGAAAAAAAAAAAAAAAAACAGTCAGTGGATTTAAGGGACTTCATAGGAGACCAAGTTCTGAGGGGGAGAGCCAGATTAGAGCAAGAAGGCAAAGGGACTTTTAGGTAAATGGTTGAGGATAAAGGGGTTTAGCTGATAACTGTGTGTTCCAGATGATATAGTGGGAAAGTTTCAGGAGTTACTGAGGGGTAGGAAAGTGAGTCAAAAGGGTGTGTGCATCCCTGTCTTAGGGATTAAAACCTAGGTATTAGGGAATAACCTACACATCCCAGGCTTCCTTTGGTGACTGAATTGACCAGGAATAATGGCATCACGAAGTCAGCCATGATGGTGTCTAGGCATTGCACGATGAGGAACCTTGGAGTGCAGGTATGGGGGCAGGAACAATGTCCTCCTGTTCACGGGTCAAGGAGGCTTGGGCAGCAGCTGCAACACAGAGTACTCTCTGAACCACAACCTGTGACAGTACTTAATTCAAATCTGAGTCCAGCTTCTAGCAGATTCTGTCAGCCTTCCTATCTCAAGAAACAAGAAATATCAAAAAATATGTGGATATCAAGAATTATCAAGAAACATATCCTAGAACTAGGTTCTTGTTCTATTTCCAGTAACAAAGCACTACTTAAAATGGGTAGACTGAAAGGTCAAATAGAGGAAATGTTTTGTATTTTGGTGACATTTAACATGAAATAGATACATCACATCTTGTAATTTATATTGCACATTTATAATGCACGTATGTTTGTAATTTACAAGGCTTTTATTTGAGTTTCATAGAAAACTCTTTTAAGAAGGTAATATTAACCATGAGCTCCCTTAAAAATGGCCATTATTAACAGTCATATCAAGGAGGTAATATTAACCATTAGCTCCATTTTAAAACTGAGAAAATAGACTAAGAAAAACTAATTAGTTTGCCCAACATCATATAAAAAATACACATTAGACCAATGATTTCAGCAAGGTTTCCTTTCTTGGTTATGAATTTTCTTACTATTTTGCAAGAGACAGTGTAAAGGCCTGACAAAGGATGCTACTGGTGCCACAGATTTGAGGCACCATCAGTATACCCTGGGAATATGTCAGACAGGGCACCTCACACTGTTTCTTACAGAGAAAAAAAAACAAACAAAAAAACTAGGAGGTCTTAGGAATGTAAGTGCAAGTTGACTTCCATGAAGAGTTTTACAGTTTCACTGTAATTATGTGCATTCTTTCTGCCTGAGATACTTTCAGCAGTCAAAACCTTGCTTGAGTGGTCATCACAATTCCTCTTCCTCAATAAAATATTTATTGACCCAGGAATAGGCTATAACCTCTGCTTTAAGTCCCCTAGGAGTTGTCGTTATACATTTATTCTGTCACTTTATATATATTTCACCTTATACTATAGCCATTTGGGTAATCATCCAAGCACTTACCTATAAAGTATAGATAGTAATAACTAGTGTAGTTGGAAACCTTTAAAAGAGGAAAATATACATACTCGGCAATGTTATTAGGAATAAATGAAAGGTGAGAAGTGTTTTGTACAACATAAAATGCTAAGTAAATATAAGTTATATGCTATTGTTAATATTAAGAACACATGACAAAACACCATGGTTAGGAATTTAGGCTGTAACTTGAGACCTGTATTTTGAAACCAGCATCCTCATTTACTTGTTTTTTTTAATAATCTTGGGCAAACTATTTAACTTCTGTGTGTCACAGAATTCTCATCTATAAAATGAGGACAATAAAAAATCTGCTTCAAAAAGTTGCTCATTCATTCTTTCTATAGTTCTTAATTATGGGTCAAATATTGGTTCAGGTGCATATTAAATTAATTGATAACTTGTAAAACAGCTATAAAAAGATTTGATACCTAGTGAGACCTCAGCAAATGTTAGATATTTATTTTCCTATTAATTTATTGAGATATCTTGAATATAGGTGACCCTCAAAACATGGTTATTGAAATTAAAATTAATTATAGTTTAGGTATATGTCAAACAGAATTTTAAACTCTCCAAAGCAGTGAGTCAAGTGACCATTATCTTCACATATGGTCTTATGAGAACAGAATAGATCCAGCTTCTATGAAAATCCCACTGAAAATATATCTGCCATACCCAATATCTTTACCTTATGTCAGAAACCAATTTTGAATTATACAAAAATGCAGAACATTTCATCAAACTTAAAAATATACTATTAATGCATAAACCATGATTCATATGAAATACTTAAATATTAAAGAAAGTCAAAATCCTTTCTGACAGTGTCTGACCTTTATGCTTATCTATTCCTAAAATACATCTTGCCTATCAACCAAAGCTTTAATCACTTTCTCATTTCAGATATTGAAAGAGAGATTCCATTAAATCAAGTAAAGGTCATCTTTCTTTGAAATATAGATTATTCACCTTCACTCTTTAAAGAAGCAGAGATTGGAGAGTAAACTCAAAAGAAGCACCTTTCTCCTCACTCTTCAAAGTAATAAGTAAGCAGCGAAAAGGATTAAGGATGATTATGTTTAGCTCTCAAGAACAGAGTTCCAAACCAGATATGAAATGCAATTCCAGTACTCAAGAGTAGGGTCCATACGTTGAAAAAGAAGGGACATATTCCATTCCCCGGAGCTTCCTTTGAAGTCCCTAATGAACTCCAGTTGGGTTTAAGCAGCCATAGAAGCAACACAATATAAGTAGGACTGGGTGATTTATCTGAAATTTTTCCTAGAAAAGCAAATTGTTGGATAGGAATCTAAATTTCTAAAGCAAATGTGTAGCATGTCTTTTCTCTAAAGTCCCCATTTGTTTTAGTAAGTAGCTTAGGAACTCCCTAGAGGAAATTTATCTCTAATGGAAATTTAGGTCTTTTAATTCATGCATGTTTCCTTGAAAAAAAGAATGATTTCAATTTTCTTAAGGGATCAAAAGTGTTTGCTTTTCAATCCTCACTAGTAATAGTGCTGTTCATTACATGGTTACCTCCAGATATTTCACAAACTTGTGAGTCATTAACCATTAACACATAAATGCTGGAAAAAGTAGTATACTTTATAAAGTATCTAGCAAAGAGATATGTCCATTAAAAGATTACTTTCCCTAGTGTGTTTATATCCCATCCTTACATCAAGACCATTTCATTGTTTCTTCCTGAGAACTTTGAACTAACTGTTTCTCCTTCTGAGTGCTCACTGTATTTTCTGCTTTTTTACACAGCAGCCTTTTAAATATACTCCTTGTTCTCTTATTATTTTATGGGACTTGTCTGAATTTTTAATCTTTCTAGAAATAATTGATCTTTCTCCTACTTTATGTATAAAATGTAAGGCCTCTGAACTTCAACTATTATCATCCCCTTGATGAGTACAAAATCGCCCAATGGCTGACCTTCCTTGAATTGTCATCTGAGGTTTTCCAGATATACAACATCCTGTAGCTGAACTCCTGGGATTGTATCAATACTGGGCAGGCTTGAGGTATAGAATTCTTACTAGATTTAGATAACCAGAACTCACATACACCAGATGACTGGAACTTAGAAGAATTTGGATGGGTTGTTTCTTCAGAAATGGATTAAGTAAAGGCAAAAAGCAGATACATCCCTAACAATTTTGGGAGGAAGGTGTGTTGGAGGTCTAGGGTGAAAAGACTAAGAAAGTAGCCACGAAGGCTAAATTGATCTATGAGTCGATGGTGTCTAAATTGTAGGTTCAATTGTGTACGTTTCATTGCTAACTATACATATTGAAATAACAATATTTAAATATATAAAAATAGTTTTATTTGTTAAAGTGCTTCCGGTTATAATTTTTTTTTAATTCTTATCTGGTATGCCTGATTGCTGTTCAACAAGATTAGATGTATGTAACTCATTTCTTATGTCAAATTTACTGACTAAATTTTATTTGTAGTCAAAGTTGAGCTTACTCTACTGCTCTCATAAAATGGTCATGAGCATGCAGCTTAAAATAAATGGGCCATTATAATTGTGCAATGTTAACTTCATTTTAAAACATGAAGTTTGCTCCAACTTTCAAGAAGTGGGTAGAAGGGAGGGTGGCAATATGTGATAATATTGCCATTGCAAAATGACTGTGTAAAACGTGGTGTACTGGGAGGATGCAGAAAAGAGAACATTTTTCTGTTTCACAGAGCTCGACAATTCGAAATGTAAGAAGAAATAATTCTTAGAAAAGAACACTATTAACTCATGTTTAAAAGTCCATGAAGGGGCACCTAGGTGGCTCAGTGGGTTAAAGCCACTGCCTTTGGCTTGGGTCATGATCTCAGGGTCCTGGGATGGAGTTCCGCATTGGGCTGCCTGCTCAGCGGGGAGCCAGCTTCCTCCTCTCTCTCTGCCTGCCTTTGCCTACTTGTAATCTCTCTCTCTGTCAAATGAATAAATAAAATCTTTTAAAAAATAAAAGATAAAAAAATAAAAGTCCATGAAAATGTAGTCAACTTGCTGTTTTATTATTTACTAGGTTCACATGGATTTTTTTTTTTTTTGCATAACTCCACTGTTAGTATGTGAATTAAGTATTTTGCACTGGACATTGTATTTAAGCTATGAAATTGCACAGAGTAGCCACAGAATTGTATTTAGAAATGACAATTGACTAATATTATTTTTTTTAAAAAAGAAACTATTTCAGTGCATAGTAAAGTATCTCTTCAGAGGAACACTGAACAGTTTTCACCTTCATAATTATAATTAAAAATGGAAGAAGCTCCAAGCAGTTTTTAAGATTTTATAAATATTTAATGTAAGGAATGTAAATATTTGTTGTTATATTATTTTCTGGCTGCAGATACCCAATTTTTCAGCATCCACGATGCATAAGCAATATGCAAATAGTTAGCAAACAGAATTAAATTATAGGGAGAAAAATCTTTAACACACCATGGGCCCAGAGAAATTTACAGTGCTTAGAGTTCCCCGATGAATGCTGATATTTTACTCTTAATCAATTGCAGCAGGTAGGAGGAACAGCATTTTGTAAGCCAAGTGGGAATGTATATCCATTTATATAAAGTGTGTTCATTACTCTCATTTCCTATATCAAAAGCAATATATTAACAGAAGTTACTTCAACATGCAGGAAATAGAATTCATGGCTGGTAAAATGAAGTCAGAGGAATGTCTCTGTTTCACAATTCAATCACTTACCTTCAAAATGAAGACTGTGAACAGGACAAGTTATTGTGCTGTGGCTGAAAAGGAGGAAGGGACTCCTTTCATTTTGCTTACTCCTGCCAGAGACACGCCATTGGAAGTGCTACCACTCCAGGCTTATTACTGTAACATTGTAATGTTGAAATTCCAAACTATAATTATAGTGAAAATAAAGGCCTACAAGACAGTAGACATTGCCTCCATGAGCATCACATTTGGAAACTTTTTATCCCACTTCTTTTTTTTTTAAGCTGAGTTGAATGGCACACCCCCAATCTCTTAATCTCTTAGATCTAAATAGGCTGCAAGGGATTCAGAGAAAATATTTCTCTTTGTTATAAATCCTTAACTAGCTGAGAGGATGCAAGATATACCAACACAAGGTAATATATATATATATATATATATATATATATATATATATTCCTTTTGTTTTATATCCTCTCCTATGTAATCAGAAGGGCCTGGAAATGCACTCATGCTACTGTTTTAGTGACCTTCTCCTGTAGACAGGGATTAAAGAAGAGTATTTCACACAGTGTCATCTTCTAATGAGAAGAACAGTCCCAATTACAAGTGGAGCAGAAGATAATGACTCTTCAAATTGCAAAATGGGGAATGTGAATATACTAGAAGTACACACTAGGGATACATTTGACCACATAGTAATGTATCAAGCTGATGTGATCATTTAAACAGTTTAACACCCAATTCCCTTTCCCAAATTATCTGGCTACTTCAGGTGAAAGTGATTTTAGGTTAAATTGTAGAGATCGTTGACTTAATCTGACATGTCACTTTGTATGACCCCCTAGATTAAAAAGCTGACACGGCTGGTTCTTAGAATCTGCTAATTTTATGAGGATGGTATGGCAGAGAAACAGAGAACTTAAAATCAGTGCAAGTCACAAGGTCAGCAAACATTGCAGTCAAACCACTATATATTATGTGTTTATTCCATTATAGGCATGAACCATCTAAGTCAGGTTCTTACTATTTATCACTTGCTCACTATTTCTAAAATGTGCTCCACACAATCACATAATCACATAATCAGTAGAATTGCTGCATATTCTATAGATTCGTGAGCCGCACATGTGGAAATTTTGATTTATTGTATCTAGGAGGAAATCTAGGAATCAGCTTTTTAAGCCAGGACCTTGTGTGTTTTATGAATATTGATAACTGGTGTATTAGCAAATGCAGAACCTAAAATAGGTACTCAGAGAATTATTTAATTAAATTGAAACATAGCTCAATGAGTCCTCTCATTGCCCCAAATTTGCATTTCAAGTGGGTCTCCTGCCTCATTTCTTGTTTTCTTCTATCACTTGATGGATCTTACGAACTGTTATTTCCTTACCTGCAACATTCATTATTTTTTAAAGAACAGTGAATAAAACCCAAACTTATTAGGTTTTCATATTCTGGATGCATGGAAGTTTCCATCTTTATTTTCCACAACATACACTTTGCAAGCAAACTGATTTAGGCAATTTCTACACCTTGTATTCCATGGCATTTTCCTCATATATCATGGCCTTTGCCTATTATCCCTTGAATTTCTATCTTTTGAAATTCTCTTGCATTCACCAGGGCTCAACCTGAATGCCAATTGCTCTAGGATTTAACCTTTCTCATTGTACATTGTGCCATTTAAGAGATTATCCCATTTTATGTGATGTTGAAGATCTTCATGCAATATTTAAGTCTCCATTAGAGAAAGAGTCACTAGAGCTATGTTGTCTAATATGGCAGTCACTAGCCAAAAGTAGCTATTTAAATAGAAATTATTTATAAGTGAATAGCATTAAAGATTTTCCTAGTCACAGAGTGCCTAGATGGTTCAGTTGGTTGAGCATCTGACTCTTGATTTCTGCTTAGGTTATGATCTCAGCGTTGTGAGGTTCAGCAATGCACCAGGTTTGTGCCCAGCAAAGAGTTTGCTTGAGATTCTCTCCCTCTTCTTCTGCCCCTCCCCTGTTCTCTCTCCAAAATAAAGGAAATCTTTTACATTTTTTCTAGTTAATTAGCCACATTTCAATTGGATGACACAGATATAAACTCTATCATTGCAGAAAGTTCTACTGGACAGTGCTGCACTAGAGGATTAAGACTCTCTTATGGGATCTTTAAAATATGAATTTTAGTGTGGTTCCTTCATTAAAGTAATTCAGTTATTGTTATGGAATGATGGTGGCCCTCATACGGCAAAAACCCTGAAGAAGATTCTATGTAATTACACAATTATTTCCAACATACCATTGTTGTTCAGTGCAGTAGATTTCACACTTTAGCATATATCAGAATCAGCTGGAGAGCTTATTAAATAAGATTGTTTGGCTCCAATCCTGGAGTTTCTAATTCACAAGATCAGAACTGGAGATTGAGCATTTGCAGGATTTCTAACAAGTTCCCAGGTGATTCTGATAATATTGGTCTGGAGAAGTCATTTTCAGAACCACTGGTATAGTATGTTTATTTTCCTCCAAGTTCTTTGACAATGGATCATTATTTACTTTGACTTTTGTATTTTGTACCTGGCAACTTTCATGTACATAGAATATTTTAGGAGGTAAAAAAATCAATTTGGTTCAAGATGTATTTAATGGCAGCTTACTTTTCCTAAATCTGTATTAGAAGGATCTGTATTAGTATTATGTTTTTATCTATATCATATTCTATATCCTTGTGGAAATTGGAATCTAGCTGGGGAGATGACACAAAGGTATGTTAGAAAATAGTAATCCTAATATAGCATTTCCTATTATGATATTGAAAACACCTTTATACAAATTATTCTATTTGATCTATGTAATAATACTTAAAGTAAGTATAGTTACATATATATAGTTACTTATATATACTAGTATAGACATAGAGCATTCCCATTATTCGATGAGGAAACCTTGATTCAAGGTGCCCATGTCTTAAGCAACAACTAGATTAACATATGCTTGTGGTGGACTAAATTAGAGAAAACCCTACAGTGTATGTTTCCCTTTCAAATAAATTTAGAGAAGTAAACCACATTTTGTTGGAAGGATTCTGCTAATGACCTGACTAGAACTTTATTATTATTTTTTAAGTTTCTAGATATTAAATAGAAACTTTTATTTATTTTTTATTTTCTTTTTTCAGTGATCCAAGATTCATCGTTTATGCACCACACCCAGCACTCCATGCAATACGTGCCCTCCTTAATACCCATGGAATATGGTACAGATTAAAAGTCTTTGAATAAAATACTAGAGATTTTGGAAGTTCAGGAAATATATGGACTTCCCTTTGGATATAAAACGATTGAGGAACCAAGAAATGTCATTTAGGAAATGTTGATAGATGCTAGCTTTTATTCCTTCTTTTCTCCAGAGCAATCACACACTTTAAGACTGGGAATGCACATTAGAGTGCCTAGTGAAAGTACTAAGCCATTCAAATCTAACATGGGATCCTACTGTGTTCCTTTTGTCCCTAAGATAGTTCTAATTAAATTAATCTTGCTGCCAAGATGAATATAGCAAAATGGGTCAAAATCTTCATAAACCCTTAACAATCTGACAATAAATTAACAAATTGACTAATGTCTCTGTAGTGCTTGTAACATCTGGGATTAAAGGAGGGAAGATGATATGAGAGTAGGAAAACATGTTGTTCCTTAATTGCTCTGTGGACTTTTTCTATAGTGGATCATCCTCCCAATTCAATTTAAGTAAATCATTGAGCATATGGTTTGTACTAAATATAGAGCATCTGTGGTGTTCACTGCTACGCATATTTGCCACACAGGTGTCTGATTTTGGACTTGTCATAGGGACAGATGGGATTTTTCTGTTTGTCTTTTTTATTGGTAATGGAGTAAGGGAGTTAACCCTCACTACTATTGAGACAGCTCTCTCACATTAATACATTTCCACTATTGTAAAGTGAGTTAGTGCTTATACTCTCTTTCATCACTCAAATTAAGTAATTAGTTATGCTAATAAAATTAAAAGGAATAGTTGAGTCTTCAGGATGTAAGATAAAATGTTATGTTTTTCTCAGAGACACTTGAATGCATTTATCTACATTGTTTTTTTTTTTTTTTTTAAAGATTTTATTTATTTATTTGACACAGAGAGAGAGAGATTACAAGTAGGCAGAGAGGCAGGGAGAGGAGGAAGCAGGCTCCCTGCTGAGCAGAGAGCCCGATGCGGGCCTCGATCCCAGGACGCTGAGATCATGACCTGAGCCGAAAGCAGAGGCTTTAACCCACTGAGCCACCCAGGCGCCCGCATTTATCTACATTAATAATATAAATAAGTAATATAGATTTCTTATGATGGACTAGACATTTCTTGAGAAGGTTATGGGTATTTCAGCCTTTAATTGCATTGACACTCATTTAATGTTGGTACAATTTTCACCCCCATTTTAGAGATGGGAGTATGGAGGCACAAGAAACTTGGCAGAGATAACACGATTGAGAGTTGGAACTGGGACTTAGCTGTTTGGCTTCAGACCCATTCTTTTAACTATTACACTTTACCACTTCCCTTGTTGGTAGAATTGGCTTATAGATTTAGACTCTTTTTTTTTTCTGAGTTATTTAATTCTTTATCAATGCTATTACTAACACAAAATTCAGAGAATCACGTTATTGGTAATTGATAAACTAATATTTACAATATCAAATATGCTGTTCTCTTTGATGGTGGTGGTCATGATAGGCAGGGTTGCATGAAGGTTAATAGCTACACAACGCAGAGTACTAACCACTATACGATCACGGCCGAAGGTTAATAGCTACAAAGTGAAACTTTTAGAATAGGCAACATATTCTTATTTCGGAAAATATCTCCTAAGTTTGAAAGATCGGATAAGGTGGAAGAAAATGGACAAAGAATGAATAACATTAATAAACCTATGTTTCCCTTCTAGGCATCCTCAGCAGAGGAAAGCTATGCTTCGAGAAGAACTACAGAGCCACAGGGCCTGTACTGGAGGTATGCCTAGCAATATCTTTATACGTTGTTACAGTTTCTACTGCTTGCCACATCTGTGTAATAATAGATTTTATTCCATTTTATTTATTTGAATCAATAGATTCTGTTACAAAGTCAAAAGTTGATGTGTCTTCCTAGTGAATTCAAGGTCATTTGGCCCATGCTCTGGTTGCAAGGATATTTGCAAGGACAAGAAGCAAGTGTGGGTGAAAGTAAGGATTATCTCTTAAAGAGGGAGTATCCCCATACTATTGGTAGGGGTTTAAGAGGCTGTGCAAGCCAACAGAGTAAGTTGAATCTCAACTGAGTCCAGAATAAGACAATCTACTGTCCAGTACTTCTGATAACATGGCACATAAGAAGACCAAACAAACAAACAAACAAACAAAACCAAAACAAAACTGTATGCTTCAGCCCACTACCTTATCTCTTTTGCTACAATGTTACAAACTTATGGTGGATTTTATGATGATAAAACATTCAAAAAGTCCACAGAAGTAGTGTTACAAAAGTATGACTGCCAGATACAGTAACTCTTATGCCAAAATAAATATGTGAATAAAAAGAAAGAGTTCCATCCATGACAGAAGGAGGTCAATGTAATAATCGTACCACCAAGTGACAGGTTTTTATCCTTGGATTATGGTGCCATTGTGGGGACTCTATATGGAGTCCTACAGGACATTTGGCAGTTGCTAACTCAGCTTTAGGAACAGAAAGACCATGTACCATCTGGCCACTCTTTTCTTGACTTTGTTGATTAAATATTAGAACTGAAAGGAAAAAAAAAGGGCATATCCACAGAGCAAATCAAATTAACTTCATGACCAATTGTAACTTTCTCCACAGTGTTGTTCTACTGAATATTTACATGGGCATAAATATGGTCACAGTAAGGACTACTCCTTGGGAGGTACATCCATATAGAAATTTATTGTCCTACATTTCTGGAGGCTAGAAGTTTGAGCTCAAGTTTTTGGCAGAGTTCCTCCTTCTAAGGACCATGATGAAAAATCTGTACTATGTCTCTTTTCCTAGCTTTTGGTGTTTTGTTGACAATTTTCAGAGTTTCTTGGCTTATGGATGCATCACCCCATTTTCTGCCTTCTCTCTTCCTATGTGTCTATCTCTGTGTCCAAAGTCCCCCTTTTTATAAAGTTGCCCATTATAGTAGATTAAGACCACCCCAATGACCTAATCTTTGCTTGATCATCTGCAAGAATCTATTTTCAAGTGTGGTCATATACTGTGGGCAATACTTCAACAGTTTTTTTGGGCTGGACGAGGGGGATACAAGTCAACCTATAACATAGGTCTTCCCCTCAACTCTACTAGCAGCTTCCTAATATTACAATTTTCATGTCTGACTCTCTAGCCATATATTACCCCTTGTTAAAATATCTGTGTGTTTCTTAACCTTAAGCCATCCAGCATTCCAAGCAGGGGGGACATCGTGATGTATGACCATAAGTTCTGCCCACTGGGGACACTTTTTCCCACAAGTGGGAATATAGTATTGTACATAGAATTCTGCCTTGCTCTGGTAAAAGCATATCATACAATAGCATCTGTAAGGCTTTATTTTTTTTTCCAGCTTAGTCAACCAGTCACAGGGAATTCTTTGTGAATCTCTAGAATATAGAAAAGTTGGCAGAATGGATGAAGTAGACCACAGTGATTATAAGCCATCTGCTCAAGCTGTTCACCTGTGCCTACCATAACTGCTTGGGATCATCACAGATGTAAATATTCACTAAAGAGGGAAAGCACGTTAAATTTATGGGTTTGTGGATCATATAACATTCAGTTTAGCTGGACAGCACGTGTCATATGTGTATCTGTTGTTGATAGCCAGGTTGCATAAACCACAGGACTCCATTAGTGAGAACTGAAGGAAGAGGAAAACTTTAGAGAACTATCACGCTATCCTATTAGGGCTTGCCACCATCTCCACAAGCATTCATATACTACAGATAACTTAACTGTGTGGGCAATAAAGGCTAAGTTGTAGATCTGCTTGCACTACAGTGTGTATAAGCCAGAGAGCCCTCGCTTCACTTTTTATCCCTTTCAAAACTCAAAGGCTTTGTTCACCTGGGAAATGGGTTGAAGCAACATGCTTTATAGTATAGATTGCTTTCTAAGACCAAAGAAACATGGTTCCTCATTCTTAGTAGTACATAGAACAAAAATGGCAAGTTTTCCTCCTTGTAGTTTATATTATAATGTACCCAAGATCACTGAGCTCAGAAACTTCGCTGAAGAGCCTGACATTCATGGGATTGATATTCCATCCTTTACAAGAGTGTAAACAAAATGACTTTCATCCTCTTATGTTAAGTGTAAACCACATGGCTCAGTCCTTTTTAGAGATTCTTGAAATCTCTAGATACAAGTCAAAGTCAGGGGTCCATATATGTTTAAGACATCCTAAAACATGTACCTGTATCTTCTGTGACAGAACTCAGAAAAATAAATGCTGGGCACATTCTGTTTCTAATGAAAGACAAGGTCCTCTTTTTAAAGAAGAGTACTCTTCATCAATAGAAAGGGGTAAAAATGAATCTTTTGGTTTTCTTGATAAGCAAGACTCACTCACAGATGTGTGCTTCTCATAGGTGACATGTGATAATATCACCTTGACCAAAACATGCCACATAGCCAAACCCAAAGTCAAAGGACAATCCATGTAGTGAAAAATATAGATAAAAGAAGGAATGAAGAATTGAGGGTAATAAAAATCTACCACAGGGGTTCCCAGGTGGCTCAGTCAGTTAAGTGTCTGCCTTCAGCTCAGGTCACAATCCTGGAGTTTCAGGACCAAGCCCTGCATCCGTCTCCTTGCTCAGTTGGGATTCTGCTTCTCCTTTTGCCCCTCATCCTGTGCACACTCTTTCTCTCAAATAAATAAATAAAATCTTTAATAAAAATCTAGGATGACTGTCTTTCATACTGAACTGTAAGCTCCTTTCAGAGAGATTTTTGATTTAATTAAATGGTGGAGTAACTGACTCATGTAAAAACACTCAATTAAATACTCTCTTATTGAATAAATGTGTCAAGGGGCACCTGGGTGGCTCAGTCAATTAACTGTCTACCTTTGGCTCAGGTCATGATCCCAGGGTCCTGGGATAGAGCTCTGAGTCAAGTCGTGCTCTTTGCTCTGTAGGGAGTCTGCTTCTTCCTCTCTCTCTGCCTCTCCCAGGGCTTGTGCGCTCTCTCTCTCTCTCTCTCTCTCTCTCTCTCTCTCTCTCTCTCTCTCACTTTCTCTCTCAAATAAATAAATCTGGGTAAGCGTGTCAAAAATTGTACTGTATGGCTGAAGCTAGGTATACATTGACCTAACTGATGTTTTCACATGCTGCTATATACTTTTACGATATGTTATCCCCAGGTTTTAAAATGTCAGTTTCTTCATTCATGAAATTAGATGTAAAATATTTTTCAAAATGTGAATTAGCTTAAAAATCTGTCATAAAAGCCAGGAGTGGAAGATTTTAAGCATACTCTATGTCCTATCCTTGAAAACTCAGTTCAAAGTGAGACAATAGAAAAATGGCTTAGGAAGCTGATATTTGATGTTGCGACTTCTGTGATTATGTTCTGAATGGCTTTGGCACATCCCTTCCACTCTGTTGACTGACATCTCCAACCATTAATCCATCTGTCCTTTTTACTTTTCCCTCTGTGACTTCCCTTACAACTACTACATGAAAAGACAAGAAGGACATCATGATTTATTCAGTGAAGGGCAAATAACAGATATTTAAGACCATGAACTTTAAATTCATAAATGGAAATGAATCGCACTATTAGAAAAAAGAAAGATCAAGCAAAGGAAATTTTAAGTTTCTAATGAAGCATATATTTTATGTAGTGAGTCACGGCTATGTTGTGCTAACATTTAGAATGTGAAGGAATTCCCCAGAAAAGGCTTAGGTCACAAGCCTCTTATGCCAGGTATAAAAAGCCACTCTCATAATTCTTATGACATTATTATAATCACTGATTACATATTTGTCATTGGACCATCAGTAACTTAAAGAAAATGAGCAATGTTCCCTCATCTTTGAGAAATCAGTACTCTGCATTTTCCTGTGATACAAAATATAGTCAATGTTATAGAAAATATTGGACCAACTGCCAAATGACAAACAAAAGGAGAAAAGTGGCAAATCTAACAAAGTAGAATACACAAACATTGCAGCTGTTCTGAAATGGAGAGAATTTAGGGGAGAACCAGGTATTGTGAACAAATATCCTTAGTAATACATTCAGTTAAATTATATTGAAATCATGGTTCATAATAGGATAGAACACAAAGAATGACAGGTTTTTGAGCTGCTGCTCCTTTAAAAATAAAGCCCCCCCTTTTTTTCTTAGAATAATGAGCTAGAGATTTATTTGATTTTCTGATTTTATTTTTAGATGCTGTCTTGCTAAGGCCAATTATCATCTAGAACAGTTTAAACACCAAACACATTCCAATCTAATCAGAGAGAGATACATATTGAACTCCAAAATAATAAACACAAATTCAAGATGAATTGAGATGAACAAGTACAGAACCACTTTGAAAAAGACCTTGCGGTGTAATAACCTATTAAACCCCCACTTACATTTCACAGAAGCAATTAATAAAGTCAACAGAGGATTGAGAGAGATCTTTACAGCAGTAGAATGTAAATCAAATACTGTCATGATATATAATTTGATAATACTCCTTAATAAGATTCATCTTTGTATATGCTCAAGAACTTGATTCTTTTTTTTTGCTTTTGGTAAATTTCACTGGATTAAAAAATACTATTGTGAATGTCTTAATTTAAATGATTTTCTATAATCATAACTGATCTTAATTTAATGCTCTATACATGCACTTAGAGAAGGATTAATATTTAATGTTGCATAAGAATTGTTAGTTTGTTCATGTACCATATCATTTATGGCCTGCTAGGAACATATTCTGTTTACTTGTTAGTTACCAAATGAAGGGAAGGATGTACAGACACAGAAATCATGTCCAGGAAGTGCAACTTGTTTGAAAATAGAAATGGTATGATACGAGGCTGGATACATTCAGGGAGTATGTTAGGAATTAAGAGGATGGTGTATCATGTACTAAATCTTTTTCCTATTGCAATGTAGCAAAAGAGGATATCTGAAAAGCCAACTCTCAAAAATAAGGATGCTTCAAGCACAGCAAAGAAGAGAGAGAAAGTACAAATTGACAGAAGGCAGAGATCCAGTGCCTTTGCTGCGTTGGTCATGTCCTTTCTTCCGTGGTTTTTCATCCTCTCCATCATCAACATAACCCAATCTCTCCTCATCTCAGCACACTTTTGCTTACTTTACTCCTTCTGTTGGTATTCTCTTGTGGTCACCGCTACCACATCTTCTGCCCCTACAGGGATTTTGCATTTTGGCTCCAAGGAGAAATGTTTGCCAAATGTAATAAAGGACTGAATAAATAAATGAAAAGATGCATAAAATCTGTGGTTCGGGTACTCAATACATATTTTTGATTGCTTCATTTGTATTTAAGATTTAATCTTTTACATATGGAGGTTATACATGTGAAACTATTAAATGAGAGTGTCTCAAGACTGGATCCCATGCAACAGTGTAGAAACCAGTTTTTTCTTCTGTATGTCAGAAGTTAAAGCCTAATAGTCTATTAGTGGAAAATTTGGAAAGAAATACCCTTTTCAAGAACTGCCTCCCCAGCCTTCTCATTTATAAACCTGTTGTTACATACACAAAGTAAACCCTCATATTGTGATTTTTAACAAAGCATAAATTGAATGAACCTGATAAGTTTTTATGTCTCTTTGTATAGTTTCATCTGAATAGTCCCAGGGAGAATATTTTGATGACAAGAACACTGAAATAACTCCTGTTGATAAATTGTGTATGAAACGTTGAAGGTTCCTGAGAGGGAAAGAGAGAAAGGAGGAAGGGTACTCCTTCCTGTTAAGGGTAGCACTTTTTTCCCCTTTACTGATCTAAATATTATTACATCAATTAACTTAAAGTAGAATTTATTAACCTTTTTAGTATCGGTTCCTCCCTCTTTGTTTTTCGTTTCTCCTTTCTTTCCTCCC